>PVJO010019103.1:0-35096 GCA_004026905.1 Hystrix cristata | reverse complement strand
TTAAAAGAAAAGTAAGATGAAAGGGGAAAAAATGGTAAAGTGTAGCTACATTTGTTGCAAATAAGGAGGGGTGGGTGAATGGAAGGGAGGGGAGGGGAAGGGGGAAGAGGGGGGAAAACCAAGATGTATCATGTACAGGTACAAAATAACCGTGTTGATTATGATCATTATGTATACAATGTACCAATACATGTTCTTGGTAAAAATAAAAAATTAAAAAAAATTAGGAACAGGACAAGGATATGAGACCCTAAGCACTCATACTCAACATTAGAAATTCTAACCACTTAAAGAAAGTAAGTAAAGTAACACAAATTTGAAAGAAAGAAATCAAACTGTGAAATAAAAATCAGGCAGATTAGAAAAAAAGAAATCAAACTAGGACTATTACAAAATAACAGGATTGTTTATGTAGAAAATCTGAAAAAAAAAATCCCTCCTAGAACTAGTATTGCAGGTTACAAGACAAAAGGCCAACACATAAAATCAATCATGTTTTGTATACTAATAATGAACATATATAAATTGGAATGAAAACACAATCCCTTTGTAATTGTTCGCAAAAAATGAAGCACTTAGGTATAAATCATCCAAAAATGTACAGGATCAATATGCTCAAAATTAGAAAACACTGTTCAAAGAAATCAAAGCTCTACATAAATTGAGAGAAATCTGGATTGGAAGACTAAACATAGTAAAGATGTTGATTTTCCCCAATTGGTTCCATAGATTTTACAAAATTCCTATCAAAATCCCAGAAAAAAATTGGACATAGACAATATTACTCTAAAATTTGCATGCAAAATCAAAGTAGTAAGAAAGCTATAACAATTTTGAAGAAAGAAGAACAAAGGAGAATGAATCAATATACACAATTTTAAGGATTATGATATGAGGTGTGGATAGAAAATAGTGAAAATTTAAATTCTAAAAAAAAAGTGTTATAGTAAATGACACATTGCTACTAATCTCCTTCAAAATACTCCCCCTTGCTTGAAACACTTACTCAAAATTGTTCTTGCCACTTTCTGAAACTGTTCGGGAACTCCTTTCATGAGTTGTCTTTAGTTGCACTGTCACTGTTGCCTCAATGTCCTCAATTCCAAATGTTTACCTTTCACGATCATTTTGACTTTGAGTAAGAGTCAGAAGTCAAACGGTGCCACATCCAGTAAATAAAGTGAATTAGGATACATCATAGGCTTTTACAAGGCTGCCTTTTTCACTTGGAAGTATAAGTCATCATATTTTATATCATACCTCACAAAGACACTCATGAAAGACTACTTCCACAACTGCTTCAGAAAGTGGCAAGAATGATGGAATAAATGCGTATGAAGTGAGGGGGAATGTTTAGAGGGAGATGAATGGGAAAGTCCCTTTTACTGTAATTTTAAAAATTTAAATATGCACTATATATGGTGATCGCACCTTGCACAATTCTAGTAACCAAGACTGGGTGGTATCAGCAGAAGTACAGACATACTGATAAAAGAAACAGAACAGAGAACCCAGGAATAGATCAATACAGACATACTCAACTGCCTTTGACAAAGGTTCAAGAGGAATTTGATGAAGATAGAATAGTCTCTTCAACAAACAATGCTAAAATAACTGGATATGTATAAGCAAAATAAAATAAAACTTGACTTAAATCTCACACCTTCAGGATTAACTCAAAATGGGTCATGAACTTAAATGTGAAATTTAAAACTTTTCCTCTACAAGACTGTTAAAAAGATAAAAAATGAGCTAGAGAATGGAATAAAATATGTGTGAACTGTATAGCAAAGGACTATTATCTAGAAAGATTATGAGAGAGAATAACAAAATGAGTGAACAGATAATACAAATGATTCTAGAAAACTATGTACCTTTGGACTTGGTGTGAAAAATCTGAGGGCTACAAAAGTAGGAAAACAACTAATTGAGTAACTCATCCACAGGAATAAGGGCCCATTAGGGAAAGTCCTCAGGAGTAACGAATAAGGAGAGTATCATTCACCAGGTGGTCTCATGTCTTAGTCACTTTCTCATTGTTGAGGCACAGTACCCAACACCCACAACTTAAAGGAGGAAACGTTTATTTTGGCTAACAGTTTGTAGAGGTTTCAGTCCATAGTCAGCTGGCTCCAAGCCAGAGTGGCATTGCAGAGGAGGAATAGACCATGACATGGCAGTGGGAAGCAGAGAGAAATCAAGAGAGATACCCCCTTCCGGGTCACATCCACAGTGACCCACCTCCTCCAACCAGGCTTCACCTCCCAACATCATATTCAACTATAAACTCACCAGTGGACAAATCCACTGATGAGTATCACACCGCCATGATCCAATCACCTTCCCAAAGCATCACCTGTAAGTTTATGAGGCTTTGGGGAGAAATCTAGATACAAATCACAACAGATGGCTATGCAGAGTAGTTCTAATCTCATATTAAGAGATAGAAGAAAAGGAGTTTGCTTAATTGGGGTTCAGTGACAGTTAAGAGGCAAATAATGACAAGCTTGACCTGGGATAAAAGCAAGCAGGAAGTCATCAAAAGAAAACTTATCAAGGGAGGAATTATCAAGAGGTGAGAGATCATAGTGCCTGATTTTAGAATAAAAGAATGAGAAATCACATTGAAGAAAGTAGGAAAGAAGGAGTTGCCTACCTCATCCCTTCCCAACCCCAAGCAACCCAGCAGCATGGAGGATACCTCCACCTTGGAGAAGAGTGGGGGAACTAAGTCCAGGCCTTACACCTAAATCCCAATACCAGGCCTGTCACAGTGAAACTAGTACCTGAGCCCCACCACCCAGCAGTGCCCACAGCTGGTACTGGGGTTAGGCCAGGCAGTTGGCTGCCTCGATCAACCTTCCTCTAAGCTTGGGCTACAGCAGAAGGAGCAAGATCCGCCTATGGGGAGCAGAGTGTGAAAGCTAGCAAAGGACTATCTTGGAGTTCACTGTCAGGCCCACCATGGTGAGGCCCAGCATCAGGGAGAAACCAAAGGCCGTGTCTGCAGACTAAAACTCACAGATGGAGACTCTGCATCTGCACCAGATATCAAGAAGAGACCTACACACCATTGGGACTTATTCAAATTTCACCTGGCAACACTGCCAGCCTTGGAATGGGCCTGGTGTGTACCCTGTACTCCCTGAAACCATGCAGGCCCCTGTGTCAATGAGACTTAAGTGTGACCCAGCTTATCTTCAGCCTGGTTGGCCAAGGGACTACCTCCACCAACCATCGCCCAGTCTCCAGTAGCACAGCTATCGCCAAGCCAGTGCTGACAGGTGTGGCTACAGAACGGCTCTGGCACCAGAGACCTGCATCCCTGTTAGACAAATTCGCACTTTGGCCTGCATGACTTCCACCTGCAGCATGGCCCTCAATACACTCCTGAGACCGTGCAGATCCTTGCACCTGTGAGACTCAGATATGACCCCGCTTAACATCGGCTTTGCTGACCAAGGAACTGCCTACAACAACACTATCCCAATATTAGGCAGCATAGCATGGAGAAAGTGATGATTTGATGAAGATAGGACAGAGTAGTAAACACAGGACTTTGCCTTGTAGTAGTAAACACAGAACTTCACACTAAGCTCGTGAAGGTTGACACTGGGCAAATTCTAACAGTCTGCATTCTCAGACCTGCCTGTGGATGGAGCATCTAAAACACCTCCAACGCCAGGGGCCAACATGTTACAGTCTATCGGATTGTATTCAAACAGCAATCACCTGTGGCTGGTTCCAGCCACCTTGGGCCCCAACAAAAGGCAGCCCAGAGCGCATGGATCTTAATCCAAACACAGAGTTGTGCTGGTATTGTTGGGCTTAGAGCATAAAACAGCTTGGCAGCACTGGTAGCCAAGGAGATTATGGCTGGACCATCCATAGTGAATCTGCCCTGAGCCAGGAACAATCCCACAGTACCCGACCACAGGCTGTTAATTGTGGATGAGACATTTGGACCTATCCTGGCACCACAGAGAGGCTTGTGGGGACAGATGACTCTTTCTTGTTACTCTACTAATCCTTTCTAAACAATATACAAATAATGAACTTGGGACAAATCCGGGACGGGACTGTTCTCTAGTATTGAAACACTGAAAAACACAAGCAGCATATTCTTGGCAAATCTCAGGTAGTCACTGTCCAGAGCTAAAACAATGGAGGCAATGATGGCCCCAAGAACATAAGCAACCTACTCAGAATTTCTGGAAAGACAGGCACAAACAAAGCTAGGGTTAGAAATACTAGATTAAATATCCAATTCTTTAATGTCCATGTTATGACACGTGCTAACAAGCTTTAAAGCTTTCAGGAAACCATTCCCTCATCTGACAGTCGAAATAACACACCAGAAACTGACAATATACTAACCAGCATGGGCAAACTCTTGGATGGAGAATTCAAGGCAGCTGTTTTGAGGAAGCTCAATGAGCTTCAAGAAAACACAGAGAAACTATTTAATAGTCCAAAAGACAAACTTATCAGAGGGATGGAAGCAATTTTAAAAAATCAAAAAGAAATCCTTGAGTTGAACATTATATTCAACAAAATTAAAAATGTGATTTAAGGCATCGAGAGCAGGATAGATCAAACAGGAGAAAGAATCAGTGAGCTCAAAGAGGGTACTTGAAAATATGCCATTGGAGGAGTAAAAAGAACAAAAAAAACAGAGCAAAGAGGAATGAAGAAAGCTTACGGAGGGCTGGGAATTTAGCACAAGTGGTAGAGCACTTGCCTAGCAAGCACAAGGCCCTGAGTTCGATCCCCAGCACACACACACAAAAAAAAACTTACAGAAAGTTTGAGGCTGTATTAAAAGAGCAACTATTCAGGTTATTAGAATTCAAGGAGGAACTGAGGGTGCCAATGGGGTAGAAAACTTATTAAAGAACCAATAACAGAAAACGTCCCAAAAGTAGAGAAGGATACAAATACCCAGCTACAGGAAGATCAAAGCTGACCAATCAGATTTAACTCAACCAATTCTACCTCAGGACAATGAGCTGTAAAAGAAGAAAGATAAAGAGAAGCATCCTTTTGTTTTTATTTATTTATTTTTATTTTTCACAAGAACAAGTATTGGTACATTGTATACATAATGGTAACATTCATCATGGTTATTTTGTACCTGTGCATGATGTATTTTGGTTTTCCCCTATCTTCCCCACCCCTCCCTTCTGCTCCCTCCTTCCCTATTTACAGAAGGAAGAACACATAGATGTACATGTCCCAATTCACCTGTCAGTATATTTCTCAGCAAAAACCTTACAGGCCACAATATCGTGGCATGAGTTTTTCATAGTACTAAAGGACAAAGAATATTGTACTATATCCTTTAGAAATGAAGAGATAATGACATCTCCAGAAAAACAAAAGCTGACAGAATATATCTATCTCCATCATACCTGCCCTACAACAAAATGCTAAGGGAAGTTCTTCAAATTCAAAGAGAGGCATATTAATAAGTAAGAAAAAAATAGGGGAAAGCAAAAAACTCGTGTAAAAGTAACTATACAGACTAATTCAGAATACTTTAATATTACAAATATGGCACATAAACCATTCATAATTATACTATGAAGATTAAAAACAAATAATTTTAAAAGAATAGCTATAATAATATGTTACAAGATATGAAACAGGTGTACACTGAGATATTAAAATTTAAAATGTGGGAAAGAAGAGTATAAGTATAGAATTTTCTTAGTACATTTTCCTTCTATTTTTGTTTCTGTTTTTATCATTAAAATTATATTGAATTGCTATCATTTCAAAATAGCCTGTTAAAATCAAAAGGCTTTTTTATAAGCCTCACAGTAACCAAAAAGTAAAAATCTACAATAGACAAACCCAATATAATAATCAAGGACTCAAAACATACCACTAGAGTAAAACAGTTAATCACAAAGAGAGTTGTAAGAGAAGGAAAAATAATGAAACTACAACAAAACTAGAAAACAAGTTACAAAATAGGTAGAGTTAAAAACTTACCTATTGACAATTATCTTCAATGTAAATGGATTAAATTCTTGAACTGAAAGACATAGAATGTATGGATTAAAGAACAACACATGATTATACATTGGTTATATGAAACTCACCTCACTTCTAAGGGCATGCATAGACTTAAAATGAAAGGATGGAAGAAGATATACCATGTAAATGGAATCCAAAAGAAAGCAAGAGTACCCATACTTATATCACATAAAATACATGTTAGATATAAGGAAAGTTATTATATAATGATAAAGAGTCAACTAACCGATAGGAAATGGCAATTTATAAATATATTTATTTACTTTTGGAGCACCCAAATATATAAAGCAAAAATTAATAGACCTAAAGGGAGATATGCACTCAAATAGGATAAAAGTAGGAGATTTTATCACCCCCACTTTCAACAATGGACAGACCATCCACACACAAAAAAATCAACAAAGAAACAATAATTAAATGAACCAAACAGATATCCACAAAACATCCCATCCCATAGCTACAGAATACACATTCTTCTCATCAGCACATGGAATATTGTCTAGAATAGATCATATGATAGGCTTCAGAACAAATCCCAAGAAGTTTTAAGTACTAATATCATATTAAGTATAGTGTAGCTACACTTGTTGCAAATAGGGAGGGCTGGGTGAATGGAAGAGAGAGGAGGGGAAGGGGGGAAGAGGGGAGGAAACCAAGATGTATCATGTACAGGTACAAAATAACCATGTTGATTATGATCATTATGTATACAATGTACCATTACATGTTCTTGGTAAAAATAATAAAAAAAAAAATTAAAAAAAAAGAATGTGAAAAAAAAGTATATTTTCTAACCACAATGCAAAAGTTAAGTATCAATAACAAGATAAACATTGTGTACTATAAAACTACATGCAAATTAGACAAGTTACTTGTGGCCAACAAATGGACCAAGTAAGAAGTCAATAAGAAAATTTTAAAAACTCTTGAAACAAATCAAAATGGAGACACAACACACCAAAACCTATAAGACAAACCAAAATAATACTAAGAGCCAAGTTTATAGCAATCAACACTCACATAGAAAAAGAAGGTCTCAAATATTTGTCACTGCTTCTCGAGGAACTAGGAAAAAAATACAAAATTAGTTCAAAGGAAAGAAATAATAAAGATCAGAACAAATAAAATAATGCCTAAAACTAAAAAGGTCAATAAAAGAGCATGTCCTTCAAAAAGAGAAACAAAACAGACAAATTTTGAGCTCAGCTAAGGATTAGTGAAAATGTTCAAATAAAATCAGACAGAAAGGGAAACATTACAACTGACACTACAGAAATACAAACGATCATTAGAGATTATCATGAACAGTTACATGCCAACTAATCTGATAACCTAAAAGAAATAGAAAAGTTTCCTGGTTACATACACCATACCAAGATTAAATGATGAAGAAATACAAAATTTAGACACACTAATAACCAGTAACAAGATTCAATCAGTAATAAAATGTTTCCAGTCAAAGAAAAGCCCATGACCAGATGGCTTCGTTGCATAGTTTTTTCAAAATTTAAATAAGAACTAATACTAATTCTACTTAAATTACTCTAAAACATTGAAGAAAAGGGAATTCTTCCAAACATATTTTGTGAAGCCAGCATTACCCTAATACCAAAACGAGATATGGGCACAACAGAAAAGAAAACTTCAGGCCAATATCCTTGACAATCACATATGCATCCTCTACATAAATAAATACATACATACATACATACATTCATAAGTAAATAACCAGCAAACTGAATCCAACAGCAAGTTAAAAAGATTATGCACTGTAATCAAATGGGATCCATCCCAAGTAGAAAAGGATGTTTCAATGTATACAAATCAATAAATGTGATAAAGCCTATCAATAAAACAAAGCACAAAAAGCACATTTGTCTACATACATCCAGAAATTGCATTTGATGAAATGTTGAACAAACTGGGGCTAGGAGGAATGTACCTTCACATAATAAATGCCATTATAATACAGCTAACATTACACTGAATGGGGAAAAGCTGAAATCTTTCTAAGATCTATAAGAAGTCAGGAAGCCCATTTTCATCACTTTTATTCAACATAGTGCTAGAAGTCTCAGCCAGAGCAATCAGGAAAGAGAAAGAAATAACTGTCATCCAAATTTTTAAAAGCAGAACTCAAATTGTCTCTATTTGCAGATAATGACATGATCCTATAAATAGAAAACTCCAAAGACCTTACCCCAACACTATTCAAGCTAATAAATGAATTCAGCACATCTGCAGGACACAAAACCAATACACAAACATCTGGTATTGTTATATGCTGATAGCAAATTATCTGAACTAGAAATCAAGTAAGCAATCATTTTATACTAGATATAAAATATCTCAGAATAAACTAAAGAGGTAAATAATGTCTGTAATAAAAATTGTAATATATTGATGAAAGAAATTGAATAGAAAAAAAAGTGGAAAGACACCCTGTGTGTGTTCATGGATTAGAAGAACCAATATTTTTTAAATGTCCATAATACCTAAAGCAATATACAGATTCAATGCAATACCTATCAATATACCAATGGCATTCTTCAAAGAGCCAGAAAAAACCATCCTAGTATTCCATTTATACAGAACCACAAAAAATGCTGAATGCCCAAAGCCATCTTGAACAAAAACAAAGCAGGAGAGATTACACTGCTTGACTTCAAAATATACTATAAAGCTGTAGTAATCAAAATCAGCATGATATTGGCATAAAAACCAACATATAGGCCTATGGAACAGAATACAGATTCTAGTAGTAAAGCCATGCATCTGCAGCTGATTTTTGACAGTGGTGTTTTGAACACACATCGCAGAGAGAACAGCCTTTGCAAAAAATGGTGCTGGGAAACTGAATACCCACAGGCACAAGAATGAAACTAGATTCCTATCTCTTGCCAGTTACAAGCTTCAACACAAAATGTATTAAAGACAAAGGTAAGACCGGAAACTATGACACCACTAGAAGAAAACAGAGGAAATGCTTTGAGACATCGGAATGGGAGATTTTCTGGAGAACACAACATCACAAGAAACAACAGCAAACATGGACAAATAGAATTACATCAAACTAAAAAGCTTCTGTACAGTGAAGAAAAAATCAACATAATAAAGAGATAGCCTACACGATGGGAGAAAATATTTATAACCTATACATTTGACAAGGGTTGATATCTAGAATTTATAAGGAACTCCAAAAACATGATAGCAAAAAACAAATAAGCAGATTTTAAGATGGGCAAAAGATTTAAATAAAAATTTCTCAAAAGAAGACAAACAAACGCCCAACAGGCATGTGAAAAATACTCAACACCACTAATCATCAAGGAACTGTAAAGCAAAACCACAGGACATATCCCCTCTCACCTGTTAGAAAAGCTATTATCAAGAAGACGAAGATAGCAACTGCTGGCGAGCACGTAGAGAAAAAGGAGCCTTTGCATAATGTTGGTGGAAAAATTATTATAGCCACTGTGAAAAACACGACGGATGTTCCTGAAGAAATTAAGAACAGAACTACTGTATGAGCCAGCAATCACATTACAAAGGTTTATACCCAAAGGAAATGAAATCAGTATGTCAAAGAGACACCAGCACACCCATGTTTAGTGTAGCACTATTCAAAATAGCTAAGAAATGGAACTCACCAATGTGTTCATCAACTTAGGAACTGATTTAAAAAGTGGTACCTATATACAATGGAATAGTATTCAACTATAAAAAGAATGAAATCCCGTCATTTGTGACAACATGGATGGAAGTCACAATCTTATATTGAGTGAAATAAGCTAGGTACAGAAAGACAAATACTACATGAGCTCACACATATGTGGAATACAAAAGTAGATGTCACAGACATTGAAAGTAGAATGAAAGTTACCAAAGGATATGGAGAGTTACAGGTAGATAAGAGAAAAGAGTTTTGATGTGTTATTGCACAGTAGAATGACTATTAAAATAATATTGTAACTGTGCATTTCAAAAACTAGAAGAAAGGGTTTTGAAAGCTTTCATAAAGAAATGGTAAATGTCTGAGGAGATAGGGATGTTTAATCTGATTTATACATTACATGAAGTATACATGTATCAAAACATCACATTACCCCATTAACATATACACGATATATATGTGTATGTATTAGTGTTTTATCAATAAAAATAAATTTCACTAAGAAAAATATAAGTGCACACTTCTCAATTTCATAAGAAATGGTATCTCTAAGGGTCACTGCATGCTTATTGAAGGCACCTTTGTTTTGTATTTAATGTCTTTAATGTCCGACAGTAGGCAATTCTAGACTTTATGTAGCATTGCAACTTACACCATTCTTTTTTTAATTTTTTTTTACCCAAGAGCATGCATTGGTACACTGTATACATAATGGTCACATTCATTATGGTTATTTTGTACCTGTACATGATGCATCTTGGTTTTCCCTTTTCCCCACTCCTCCCTTCTGTTCCCTCCTTCCCTATTTACAGCAGGTTTGTTTATATTTTCCCATTTTTTCCCTTTCCTCTTTCTTTCCTTTTTCCCTTCTTTCTTTTCTCCCTTCCCCCTTTCTCGTTCTCCTCTCTTTTGAACATAACCTTCCTTTTATATAATATCTATTACACCTCTTTGTCCTTATTTACCCTTATGGTTACTCATATCAGAGAAACAATCCGATGTGTTCTCATGAGTGTCTGATTTATTTCACTTAAGAGCATGTTCTCAAGGTGCATCCGTTTACCTACAAATGTCTCTAGCTTATCCTTTTTTATGGCAGAGTAGTACTCCATTACATAGAAAAACAACATCTTCTTTAGCTATTCATTAGTTGTTGGGCATTTAGGTTTTTTCCAAGACTTAGCTATTACAAATTGTCTTGCTATAAACATGATTGTGCATATATCACTATGGTATGATGACTTTAATTCTTCTGGGAAGATGCCCAGTAGAGGAATAGCTGGATCAAATGGAACCTCTAGTTGTAGTTTTTTGAGGAATCTCCATACTGATTTCCACAGTGGCTGGACCAATCTACATTCCCACCAACAGTGGAGCAGGGTTCCTTTTTCCCCACAGCCCCACCAGCATTTGTTACAGCAAAAGAAATCACCAAAGGAGCCAGGCAAAAACCCACAGAATGGGAAAAAGTTTTTGCCAGCTGTCCCTCAGACAAAGGACTGACATCTAGAATATACAAAGAACTCAAAAACATCAATCCTCCCAAATTTAAAAACCCAATCCAAAATGGGCATCTGAAATGAATAAACATTTTTCAGATGAAGAAATAAAAATGGCAAATAAATACATGAAAAAAATGTTCAACATCACTAGTAATTTGAGAGATGCAAATCAAAACAACATCGAGATTCCATCTCACTCCAGAAAGAACAGCGATTATGAAAAGATCAAGCAACTCACACCATTCTTGAAGGAATTCTATGGCCACTGGATCTTGGACCTTTACAAAAGCTCACCAAGGAAACCAGTATTTATAAGAACTTACCTTTAACCTCTTCAGTCCTATTCACAAAAAAATGATTCTGGAACCTCCTTGTGGCTTCATGTTCCATCTTGAGTTCTTGCTCTTGTCTACTTTCTAATATCAATAAGCTTCTAAACCTGAAATAAATCGGACACACATGTTTAAGTACCGTGCTGTTTCTCCAGTGTGAGAAGCCGAGAGTGTAAATAAAGACTAAAATGTAATATATTGGGATAGGGAAGGAAATGTCCAAATGGGAAAGGGAACAAGGGAGGGGGAACAGAACAGAGGACAAGAAAAATAAGAAATGGAAGGAAAAAATGGAAACACAGCTTTTGTAGATAGGGAGGGAAGAGGGGGCGAGGGGAGGGGAATGGGAAAAAAGAAGCAACAAGATATGTTGTGTACAGGTACAAATCCCCTATGATGAATGCTATCACTATGTACATTTAAAATGTACCACTAAAATAAAATTTAAAAAAATAAACCTTCCATATGTTCTTCACTTGTAGTCTTCCACTTACCACTGGAAAAAAGCAGCATCATGCTTCCAAGCTTTGGCCTAAGACATACATCTCTGGTTCTTCCTACTTCTGCCCTCCCTAGATAATGCCCAGTGCTACATATGGATTCTAGTTCCTGACAGAGGTTCTTGTTTAGTTGACCAGAATCTCAACCACACTCACAAAGATCAAGTTTCAAAGGGAGAGAAGTTTTAAAAATCCCTTTGATTGCAATCTTCACTGCTCAGTTAAGAATTGGCAGAGCAGGGAGGGAAAGAGAAGAGGATGGATGGAGTCACACTTGTGATTTCTGTTTTTGCAGTGCTAGGAATTGAATCCAGGGTCTCACACATACTAGGCAACTGCTCTACCACTGAGTTATATCCCCAGCCCCATGTTTGTAAATTCTGAGTCAAGATCAGTGCAAGAATCAATGTGATCTTAGAGCACAGACCGCATTAATTGCATCACTTATATCAGTGATGGTAACAACTACTAAGTAATTTGTTAAGTGCCTACTACTTTTGTAAGAAATTAATGTTAAACTCATTTAATACACACAACAAACTGTAAGTACTATTATTGTATCCACTTTTACACACGAAGACACAGAGGCACAGAGATACTGAGTACTTTTTGCAAAGACTCACACTTATTGCTAGTGAGAACACAAATCCAGGTAATTTGTCTATGGAGTCTTCATTCTGAACAACTATACCATAGGGCCTCTAAGTGATAACTAAGTAATATGTACATTTTCAATCATTCTACTATTATCCCATTCAAAAAGGGCAGGCTGGTTTCATTATTTCCCCATCACTTTCTGAAAAAAAAAAGATATGAGACTTTCTGTAGACTAAATTACATCTCCCTAAAACTTACATGTTGAAGCTCTAACCCGCAATATGATAGTGTTTGGAAATGGAGCTTTTGAAAGAGAATTAGGTTTATATGAGGTCATGACAGTGGAGCCCTCTTGGTGAGATGAGTGCACTTGTGAAAAGCGATCCCGAGAGCTTGCTCTCTTCCTCCCTGCCACACGAAGATGGTGTGAAGGCCACCTAAACTCAGGAAGACAGCGCTCACCAGAAACTGACCATCCTGACACCTTTATCTTGGATTTTGAGCCCCTAGAATGGTCAGAAAGTAAATGTTTGTTGTTTAAGCCACCTAGTTCATAACATTTTGTTAAGACAGCCTAAGCTGACCCGGACAGCACCGTGCGAGCATGCCTCATTGCTCCGCCCTCTTGGAATGCAGGGTCTCGGAATACTGCTCATAAGGACACCAGAAAGAATATTTCCATGTGCAAATCTAGCGCCTAGGGGGCTGCAGGAGAAATTTTTTAGAAATTAGTTTTAATGAGACATAAGAACTACACAAACCATGAAGCAATTTCACTCCGATATCAAATTTCAGAGCTGTTTTTAAAAGGTAAAAATATGCCAAGTTAGCTAAAACCCAGAACAATACAATGACCTGCAAGGAAAATAGGAAAACCACAAAAAGTGAGAAACAGGCTAGATCTCCAAGGGCGACTAGGAAGAAATAATACAAGACATAACAGGTAATGGAAAAATATTCCCCAATCATCCAAGGTACGAAAGATGGTCCAGAGAACATGATGACCCTCAAATAAATGAGGAGGGGATGGTGGGAGCAGGGGATTGAACAGTGCTGTTTCCCAGTCTTTCTAAAAATGTCTAGGCGGGACCAGAATAGAAGCCACTGGGAAGAAAGACAGCATGTCAGAAAACAGGAAGGAGACCAGCTGAAAATGCCGTCAAAATGCTGAACGCATTATTTTTTTTTTAAATGACAAACGTGAAGCCTTACAGAGCTTCTTCAGAAGTACCCAAGTCTAGAAGAAACAGTGCAGACCACCAGGCTTTCAGAAGGTGACTTTAAATTACCCGTAGTTCATTAATTCATCTCAAACTGAGAGATGAGCTCCTCTTTCATTTCCTTTTCCTAACACCTAGAACAAAATGAGATACACGCCTAGTGCTTAGTAAATATTTTTTGATGTTACCACTTACAAGAGGACTTGATTCTAGGTAACAACCAACATGCTTCTGTGCAGTACAACACCTAACAAATAATAATATTTCCCCTGTGATTGATATCCTATAAAAACATGGGGAAATCACATACGAAACTTCACCGGATATAATTAAGATGTTTTGTATTGCAATATTTGACACTTTCCCAAGACAGAAGGAATGGATTTAGACAAAAGGCACCAAGTTAAGGCAGAATAAGAATGAGAATTCATGAATTTAATTGATGAGAAGCCGTGACGAGTCCAAATCTTACAAATAATGTAAACAAAGAGGAATTTAAATATCTCACTATATTCATAATAGTATTTTTCAACTGCTGCTTACAAACTTTGTCATGAGTCTCTATTTTGCTAAATAATTTTGTCTTGCAGATTATATAGTTACAATTCTAACCACAAAGATCATTCAATTCTAAGGGGTATATTTTTTCTTTACATTTGCTTCTTGATCATATCTAAAGCCTTTGAAGAACTTTACAAATCTATGGAGCAATGATTTGACTCAGCGAATACCACCAGAAGTAGTCAGCAGGTTAGTTAACGAATATCAATTATAATTGATCAAAGGATACAAATTAAATCTTAAAGATTTACAGTGTACCACAGTGCCTATTGTTGACAATACTGAATTATATAATCAAGAATTTTTAAGAGATCAGCTCTTATATTAAGTGTTATTATCACAAAAAAATAATAAGAGAGTGGGAGGGAACTTTTGGAAGGGATGGTTAAATCTATGCATACATTGTGGTGATGGTGTCACATGTGTGTACTTATCCCCAAACTCATCAAGTTGTATATATTAGTTATATGCAACATTTTATATGTCAAACATTTTAAATGCAAATATCAGCTATACCTCTTATCTGTTCTAGACAGTGAAAACAGAACAATAAATGAGGTTGATAAGGTCCCTGGCTTCAGTGAGCTTACCGTATGTTGAAGGAAACAATAAACAAGGAAACATGAATAAGAATATATTTGTACATATTCACAAGAACAATGAAGAAAATGATAAGATAAATAAAGTGATAGAAAAATACAGGTGAAGTGATGAAGAAATTCCTTGCTATAAAAGTAATACTGCAGGTGGGTTTCGAAGAGCTATTGAGGAAGAAAGATCTGCAGTGAGTTGAAAAGACTGTTATTATCCCCAGGGAACATATTAATAGACTCCTCGTTGTCTACTATTCACCTTGCTGCACTCTAGCCATATTGAACTTTTTCATTTCTACTGTGTACCTTCGAAAATGCCATTTCCTTCACCTGTAACACTTCTCACATTCCCTTTTGTTAACCTTTCTTATCTTCAGGGTTCAGGTTAAAGATCTTCTCTGCATGTAGGCCTTCTCCAGTAACCCTCAGATGAAATTAGGATCCAATTTTAGATATTACCATAGCAGACTGTGCGTTTCTCTTATAACTTCATTAGAATACAACTTACTTAATGTTCATATTTCTTGTAAATGCCTTGAAACTAGGGGTCATGTATGAACCATTGTTTCATTTATCATCATCAGCATCACCACCACCACCTGCCTCATGATAACTTAAACATCCAGCTGCTGGAACCAGAAATATTATTAATATTCTCTTCATAACCCTGGAAGTCATTTAATAATCAGATCAAGCAGTTTTTTTTACATATGCCTTACAGTTTACATATATATCACTCCCATTCAGTAGATTTCATTCATTTTCATCTATGCTTCTGCTTTCATTATTTCCAAAAAACCAAATTCACCAAAGTAACATTTCCAAGAACTTTTAAATGTCTGCCGTAATTTAACATTCTCAGACTGAGAGTGCATGAGAATTACCTGAGGTGGTAGGTAAAAAATATATCACACTCATTTGCCACTATTCTTTGGACATCTTTCGCTGACACTTGCTATCCTCTTTTAGGGTGGCAAGTGAGTAGAAAGATAATTTCATCTCTAGAATAAGAAGAGATCATTGTGAGCCCTAATAACTTCTTCTCCGCCATCACTGACAATCATGTCTCATGTGACAATGCTTCTTATATGAGCCTAGCGAGGAACACACAGTGGAAAGAGTAGAAATTCCACCAAAGCCACTTTACATTCCCCAAGTCTTCTGGCAAAAGGTAAGATTTTAATATAGCAAAATTGGCTTGAAGTTCTGCAAAAAGTACTGGGTACAGTTTGACTTTGAGTGTTTTTCTTTAATTTAAAAAGCTCATATTTGGAAGGTGAAAAATAATGAGCTCTATTACAGTAATTATGCCTAATGAGGGATTTGGGATTTTTTTATGCACTTGTTATTGTTTTGATAGACCATCCTCCTGTCAGAAATTGCTTTAGCAATAGTACAGAGTAAATCAGAAAGTGAGAGGCCAATTCAGATCAACATGAAAATTCTATACTTAGTATGGCTTCTTTCATGTCATATTTAGTGTCCAACTCCAGAGCCTAAGCAGAAAGGGTATAGTACTGATAGCTGCTAGTAGTTCCTCTTCGGTGGTCAGTGCAAGTGGGGATTTCCTCATCATCCGATGCCTACAACACCGATAGCCAAGGGTACATTGAAGACTGCCTAAAGGGAAAGCACACATGGTGAGGAACTGAAGGCTCCTGCTAAAAGCCACATGACTGAGCCTAGAGGTAGACCCTTTAGCCAAACTCAGGCTTAGGACGACTGCAGGCCTAGGAGCTTGGCTGAAACCTCATAAGGGATCTAGGGACAGAACAACCCAACTCGAGTGTTTTTGGATTCCTGACTGTCAGATATTATGAGATAATACACACTTATCTTTGAGCTGCTCAATCCTGGGGAAATTTGTAATGCAGCTACACAGAACTAACATAGATTCCAAAATACCGCTCACCTTAGAATATCTCCCTACATTGCCTAAAATTCTCAGTGTAGGTACTTCAACCTTGAAAGCACCGTCTCCTGACAAATGTTTTAGAAGGTTTATCTGAGAGAGAGTTGAATGTGATGCGTATAATCATTATTGGTTTTTTACGCCTTCATATAAAATAACTACACAAAATATTTGTCACCTACAAAGCCCTACAAGTAAGACATGTGGAAATTCTTTGTTTTTATCTTATTTGTTTTGCCCAATTTTAAATATTCTTTTTTAAAGCTCCTGACTATGAAAGTCATGTGTACTTATTGTAAAAATTTTGGAAAATGTTATACCAATGCAGAAGTAACCACTGTCAATAAGGCTTAACAAGAGTCAGAGAGTGGATAAGCCAGGCATCAAATGAAATCAAATGGAGGAGTGAGAAGTGAAAACTAATTTTCTTCTGCATTAATAATTTGGTCTTGGGCAGTAATTTTCTGCATATCAAACTCAAAACCCTCTTTTTCTAACCAATATTTCTAATGTTCACAGTAACATTCCAAAATGAAATCCCTAGACAATATAAGTTCCTTATGGAAATAATTTGAAAAAAATTGCATGATGCCAATACCAGCACAAAGAAGAAAGAGACAGTAACTAAAATATAATAAAATATTTTAATATATAAATACTTTGCTATGACTACATTAGGAAACATAACAAAGGGCTCAGACATCTACAGTGAATGTGACAACTGTAGATGCAAATGAATTTGGGCGTGTTGTATTGGTTTTTTTACACTATAAGCACTATACCAACCAGAATATAATGAAGTGACATCTTTAAAACACCGAAAACAGCCATCAACCCATAATTCTATAATCGCTGAAAGTATTTTTCAAGAAAAGTCAATACAGTCATGTTCAGACAGAAGTTCAGAGAATTTATTGCCAGCAGACCAAAAGTACAAGAAAAGTTAAGTTCTCTAAGCAAAAAGAAGTATGACAATAGACAGTTCTTGAACATATGCAAAGAAATAAGACTCGAAATTGGCTGAAAGAAAACTTATCTTTACGTCCCATGAGAAGCATTGCCATCAATATGATTCTCCAAAATGGTGTGTGCAACTTGCTATGGCTGCGTATAAAATGCATTTAGATTTTTCCCCCAAGGATAGCATTACACAGAAGTACCTAGCCTTTTCCCCATGAACTTCTGAAATGAGTAGCTGATGATAAGAACACAGGGCTGGATCAGGAATGTGGCCATTAATGTATTGTGGAGGTCCAAGCAGGTTTGTAGAAGGCATCAATCCCAAGTTGTGTCTTGCCTTCCTCAGCCTTGGATCTGACTAGCGATCAAACAGCCTGAGCCTTTGGTCTCCAGAACAGCAGGAAGCAGAGGCTGTCATTCATCCCTAGGAAGTTCACCTCTCCATCCAAATATCTAGGGAGCGTTGCTCATTAACTCTGATAGAGGTCCCAGACGTGGGGTGGTGGTTAGTTGAATGAAGAGATAAGGAACAACTAGCACATTTGACATTTTTATTTCCAGCAGCCACACAGCTGTGCCTTGGCATGACCATCTTAGCATACATACATATGAGCATAGACAAGGGTGGCTACATGCCGGCAAAGCAGTCTTGGTTATATAAGTTATTTGTACAGGCCAGTGAATGACTTTGGCTACAGAAGTTATTTACATTGCGCTATCAGGAGACAGACTTGCACTGGATCTCTGTTGACACAGAATCCACTGTCTCCTAAATCCCCTCCCCTTCACAGCCTGAACCAGAGTACTGCCATCTTGGGCTTTCATGTTTCCCTACAGACAGCCACTCCAGCTTCTATATCTTTAGTGTCAAGACCATGACAGAGGAGAAAACATCATTAAAATGGAATGTGCCTTGATCTCAAACTCCTCTTCTGTTGGAAAGATCCTCACTTGCTCTCTGCAGTCCTACTGCCAGATTATAGACCACTAACTCTCAGCACCAAGAGAGGAAGGCCATTATAGGCTGAGCTGCCCCAGGAAGGCACTGGGAACATGTGTCTTGTGTTACACATCAGGGGCTGGGATTATAGCTTCCATTTTGAGGATGTCCCATTTATAAAAAGGACTCCTTAAAAGTACATTCACTTAACTCTAGTATCAACCACAATTAGAAATGTAATCTTTTCTTTACTTGGTGGGAGGGAGGAGTGGTGGGTAAAAGAGTCTATTGAATACACCTGCCTGAGTACCGCTATCATACAGGATGCTGACAAGGCAAATCGTGGTGCATACACAAGTGGGTTTTGTCAGATTTTCCTCCTGTCAGTGGCTTAGTGAAGTCATTAGTGAATTCCCTCAAGACCCCCAAATGCATATCATCTGGGCTTGCTGATTGGTATATATTTCAAGTTTGTTCCCTTGCCTGCATTTTAACCAATAGCTATTGCTCAAATTTTTATTACAGTCTAAATGTTTCTGTTCTTCTTGTTATTCTCTTCCAAGGATAATTTTAATTATGTGTGTGTGTGTATATATAATTGTATATATGTATACATGCACATATATACATTGTGGTTGTGTGTTGTGTGTGTGCATATGGTATAAGTGTAATATTCATAGTCATTTTTAGGAGAATTACGACTTAAAGATCTGATCTCATTCAAGCACGAATAGCCTAAATATGACCTTTACAATTAAGTACAGTTCTTCTTTCTACATTGTGATGCCCCTATTTTCCTGCTCCAGTTTTCTCCCCGTTTACTACTCTAGCTGCCTCCGGGTTTAGAGAGAGTGCAGTCGTAAGGCAGTGATTCTCAAACTTCATCGCACATCAGAATTCCTTGGAGGGCTTGTTAAACACCTACTGCTGAGTCTACTTCAGTTTCTGATTCAGTAGGCCTAATGGGGGCAGGGGGCTGAAAGTTCGAATATCTGACAAATTCCCAGGCCATGGCGATACTGCTCACACTTTGAGAACCGCTGTTTACACAAACATGTCTGTCTGGCTCTGACTTTGATTCCATAGATCAAAACTGGCAAGGGAGAAAGAGAACACAGCTTCATCCCATCCTTTTCCCACAAATATACAAGTTTGCACAGCATGAGGCAACACACACTCGTGGTAAGAAAAAAGCGGGGTGGAATATGGAATTGCACATGCTAGCCTGTGCATGTCTGCTGGACACTGATCTTTACACTGAACGATAAAGAGAAAAATGAGTCTACCAATTACCTCTGCCCTAAGCAAACTTAATGCTGTAGGTCTCAAATTTTAACGTGAAAGTTCAGATTACAGTGCCCTCGAGATGTGAATCTTGGGACACTGGCCCCGGAATTTACATTTTAGCAAGTGACTCTGTGGCAGGTGGTATAAGAACCACATTCTCAGAAGAATCATTCACCAGGTATGGGAAAGAGACCAGAGTGTTGTTTATAAGAAAATCTAGAGGCAGGTGTCGCTGCATGTAATGCAAACAACCTACTCTGACCTAGCACACTAATGGAGCGATCAGAGTGAAATTTGGTCCTACAAATGGCATCTTAGGATTTTTGGAAACATTGAATAAAGCACTGAAAGATACAGTATCTGAGTTATGCAATGATTTTATGGAAAGATTTATACATTTTCTTCAAAGCACTCGTACTATCTGTTTCCTCAATAGTACTTTTGAGAACTCACCTGGTTCCCCCATTTACCAAATGAATCTTTTTATGTGTTAAATGAATCTACAGAAACAGAGACTGCTTTGCCCAAGGCACAAGTTAAGCAACTGAGTGAAGATTAGAACTTGGGTCTCAGGACGCTTTCCAGGGAGACCATTCCCTGTGCCAAGTCAAAGTCACAAAGATATCTGAAAAGTATACTGCATAGTCTACCAGATTGGCATCGTATGTAGGTGCTACACCACATTTTTGTGCTGGAAGCTCATAAAACATGGTGCTAGTTAACAGGAACAAAAATAAACAAGCAGATTGCCGCCTCTATTTAGGTGTGTATTTCCTTCTGGGCTATTTTGCAAAATTCTCCAAGACTGCTGTCATAGAAAGGGGTGGGAAGAGAAAAGAGCAAAGGTTCTGCCTGGGCCCACTACTTTTGCTCTTCATTGCTTCGGGAACACAACAGAAGAATTTCCTTTCCTATAAGCTTTTAAAAAACAGTTATGTTGTGAAAATTAGCATAACCAGATGTTCCCTCACTATCTGAAAATTGTATTTACCTAACCAGCTGTCCCTAATTATTTGACAACCTCATGTATGTGGTATGGCCCCATCTGTCTATATGGTGAGATAGCTTTTGCTAAATGAAAAATCAAGTAGGAAAAAAAGACCAGTCAGGGCCATGATTAAAGAGCCAGCATGGAGCTGTTCAGTTGCTGGTTGGAACATGCATCACTCACTGAATTTAAACATCATGACAGAAAGCTGGTCTCGAAGACCACCAAATCACACCAATTAGAGCACCCAATGACTCTGGCTAGAACAGATTTGTCTAAGCATCAGATGGAGACTGTAAATGAAAATGAATCTCTCCTGCCCTTCTGATTAGGACAAAAAGCATGTACTTCATCCTCATCTCCCTCATAAACTCTAAACTTCATCAGACGTGAAAAGACCACCATTTTCCCATTACTCACCTAATTATTGGGGAAATATTGCCATTTTACAATGAGTTTTATTAATATGCTTTTTTTGTAATCTATTAGAATTTCAACTTATGAGAATACTTGTCATTCTGTAGCACTTGGGTGAGGAGAAGCTATAAATAAACAGAGCTGTGAGAGTACAGCCCACCGTCAGCATAGCTTGCAAACCATCCCTGTATAAAACCATACCCTGGAGTTTCACTTACTACCTTCCATATTCAGTTGCTGGACTCTGTCTAAGGTTAGACTGGAATAACTTAGGTACCTGACATTTCACCTTCCATTTCTGCCAGTGTTTTTTTTTTTTTCTTTTTCTGTCTCTACTGCAGGGAGCAGGTGAGATGAGCCTCACTTCATAAGATCCAGAGACAATTTTAATGAAAATACAGATGCTAGATGCAAGCAAAAAGCAAAAAAAAAAAAAAAAAAAAAAAAAAAAAAAAAAAATTGCAGACGCTATTTTTCAAGTAGAGTAAAATAGTGTTCAGTCAGAGCCCAAACTTTTAAAAACAACTGTTCCTTCACCTTTCAAGATACACAGCTAATGCAATGGATCAAATCAATACGGTTTTCTTCTTTCCTTACCTGCTCCAAACCTCTCCCTGGGCAAACAGTTAATTTGCAAAGCAACATCAAACATTCCCTCTACTTGGACTCCCTCATATACTTCCACAGAACAGCCATGTGCAGCCATCCTGCCTGGACTTCACATGGTCTACAGCCTCCAGTTTGCCTTGATGTTGAGCAAAAATCACAGCAGTCTTCCCTAATTGCTGTGGTACCAGGATGCAGAGTAGGTGTTGTGGTAGAAGTGTACAACTGTGCTCCAGATCAGCTTCAGCTGAATACCCTGATTTCTGAGGCAAAGTCACTCTGTATTATCTCATCTTCACATCCTTTCTACTTCCAGTTTGACCTTTCTATGTTCCTGGCAGATAAAGCTAGTTTATGAAGGGAGAAAAAATTCCTTTTTTTTTTAATTTTTTTAACTAAGAACATGTATTGGTACATTGTCCATATATTGATCACATTTAACATGTTTGTTTTGTACCTGTACATGGTGTCTCTTGGTTCTCCCCCCTCTACCCTCCCCTTCCTTCTGATGGAGGGAACAGAAGGAGAAAAAATTCAGAAATCCCCTTTTTCTTCTTTCTCCCTACTAGCAAGTAGTACATGCTGACTGAGACTTGCACAACCTCGCTTACATTTCTCCTAGAGCAAATGAATTTTGGTTGGCATGGCAAGGTCAGATTTTGATACAATGACCCAGACACACAATCTAGCTCACTTGTTTAAAGCATGTATCTTTTTCTGCAAACAATAAAAATAAATCACTACCACTTACTGATTGCATCTTCTATCTAATTTCATCTACACTGAGTACTAGAATTTTTTTTTTTTTGAGAAAGAGGTCTCCCTATGTAGTTCAGGCTGGCCTTGAACTCACTATGTAGCCCAGGTTGACCTCAAACTCATGGTGATCCTCCTGCCTCAGCCTCCTGAGTGCTGGGATTACAGGGATGCGCCATCACACCCAGCTCCTGAGCACTATAATTTTATGGATTTTTCACTTTTGGAGACTAAGGCAGTGAGAAGTTAAAAAACTATTCCAAAATTACACACCCGGTAAGGAGTGATATTGACAGTAAAACCAAGTATGTATGGATTCAAACCATATGCTTTTAATCACTATATTTTACTGCTTCTCGTAGCCAAATCAACTCTGACAAGAGGCTCAAACATCATGTAAAAAATGACTGAATGTGAAAATTATTTTACTTTTCTCTTTTTCTTTTTTAGTATTTAATTTGTACTTTAATTTGCCTGAGGCAGCCGTTTGGAGAGGAGGTGGAAATGGGGAGGAGAGCACTTAGCATTTATGACAAAAGGAAAAGAAAGGAAAAGAGAAAGGGAGGGAAATATTTGCTTTTATAAGTACAAAAGGATCATGCAGTGGGGCAATATCTTTACAAGCCAGGCTAGTGCCTAAAGACAATATCAATAGTGTAACTGATAAAAGATTTATTACTGCCTAAACTAGCCCTACTCTTTCCTGTTTCTTCTAAACACAAGATGCAAACACACAAATTATATCTAATTCTATGTAAAAAGTATATGTATGTATTATATTCCACCCACAAATACATGTGTGTATAATTATGGGTCAATTAAAAATGAATAACAAATATATATTTATATATCTAAATTTTTTGTAAAAATACATGTATATATTACACTGTACCTACAAATACATTAATGTATAATCATGTGTCCATTAAAAATAATAACAAATATATATGGAACTTTTAAATTGGAAGTTGACAAACTATGGCCTGTAGACCAAATCTGCCAACTGTTTTTGTAAATAGAGTTTTATTAGGACTTGCCACTCACAATCATTTATATACTGTCTATGGCTGCTGTAGCTCTCAGTCAAGCACTTCCAACAGAGACTACGTGGCTCTCAAAGCCTAAAATATTTATTATCTATTTCTCTACAGAAGCTTCATTAATCCTTGATTTCAACTACCAAATCAGGATATTTGCAATTTTAGTAATCTCCCACCCACCGCCAAGTGAGTGGTTGAGCTCAACAGAAAAAGCCAGATTAGATATAGGCACAATTATAAAAGTTGATTTGTTTTGTGTGCATTATATCTGCAAGCCTACTACAATCACCTCAGATAATGACAATAATAACCTTTCATAATCACATAGTGCTTTAGAACTTATAGAATACACTCACATCTACTGGCTTATCTAATCTTCACAAAAATACATTTGAGAAATATGTGCTCAGCCCCATTTCCTAGATGAGTGTATAGCTGAGTCCCAGTGAAATTAAATAACTTGCTCAAGGCTACGAATCTAGAAAGTGAACAAGCCAGAATGTGAGCTCAGGTGTTCTGATAACAGTTTAATGTGCTTCCTACCCTACCTTAGGCAAACCACTAGAAGCATAAATTCCAATTCAACCAAAAAAGAATCAATTATGATCTGAGAAATTTAGATACTGGTTTCTCATATTTTCGGCATTGTCGAAGTAGGGTTTTTAAGTCTGAATGTCAAACTGAAACCTTCTAAGGAGTTTACTACATATTTATTTGCTATTTAACATATTGAAAAGCTTGCCATCTGCTTTACTTGGTGCTCTTTTCCAAAAGAGTAGGTAGGATAGTATTATTGTTAAGAGTACACACAGTTTCTGGAATCAGAATCACACCGATTCAAGTCCCGCTCTGCCACTTCTCAGCTGTATAACCTTAGAAACATTACTTAATTTCTCTGGGGCTCACTTCTCTTGAGGTTAAAGTAGAGACTTTTATTTTAGGATTAAATGAAATGATGCATGTGAAGTAATTAACAGAATCTCAAATAAGATTAGGATAAAATAAATAACACCTCAATAAAAGACTGTTAAAGCAATTAGTACAGCTGCTCTGTAACAGAGAATGACAAAGTCTTGCAAAATTGGAACAATTAAGATGGCAGAGTGGTGAGCAGCAGCAAAATTCAGCCTCTCCAAGCTCCAGAATCTAGACACTGAAAAACAACAACTTGAGGAAGAAAAGGGGGAATAGATCACCAGAAATCAGGAAGGAAGGAAGAGAAAAATTAAAAGCTACAGAGAAATTTGAGAGACAGATCACAACACGGAGAAGGAAACAAAAGTTTCTGGACTCTCTCCCTGGCTCCTGTCTCATGGCTTGCAGTGAGGGGAGCCTGGCTTTGCAGAAGCAAGGTGGGCATCGGGGGTTCCAGGGAGAACAGCAGTGGCGGACCGGGCTGGCAACGTGGGCTCCGGGGGAGGCTGTGGTTGTTGTGATCCGCAGGAACGGTGCAGGGTCTTACTCTGAGGGGACTCCCTCCACACAGCAGGCAACAGCCAGATAAGGATCCCAGTGCAGGCACCTGCCATACTGCTGAAGAGTGCTCAGACGGCGCCATTCCAGGAAGGAGTTGACTGTCTGAGTCTGGGACTGAGAACAGCTGGGGAACCGAGGCAGGAGATTAGGGAATGCATGGCGAACTGACTGAACAAGTGGTTATGACCTGTCAATAACAGAGACCCAGAAAAGGCACAGAAAAATAGTTTTCAAACCCTATACCTGAGACCAATCAGAGAATGCTATCTTCAATTCTACTCTTGTGAACAGGTGATTTCCCAGACCTGTGCAAGCAAGTAGGAAGAACATCAGTGACCGGCCACTCTATGACCCTGAGGAGGTGTGGTTCGCTGATAGAAGAAGCTTGTCGAGAAGGACATCAAGATGCAGATAATACGGTTGTCAGTTCACAACAGGTTATGGAGGCTAAAGCCCTTCTTTCAGGGACCTCTACACCAAAAGCAGAGCTCATGGCTCTTACTCAGGTATTGACAGGCACATGCAGTAATTTGGAAGAATGGGCTTTGCTAACTAACAAAATAAAGCACAATTAGGAAATTCTACGACTCCTAGAGGCAGTCTAAGTCCCCAAGCAAGTCACTGTCATTCCTTGTAATAGACACCTAAGAGACATGACTAAAGTCTCCTTGGAAAATCAAAAGTCAGATAGCTGAGCAAAAAGGAAAGCCTTGCAGCCCCTCGAGACTTTAGCCTTATTCCTTTTTCTTGAGGAACCATTCAAACTGGTCTTCCTCAAGGGATGCATCAGAAAGAACCTATTAAAAAAAAACCTTCATGGGAAACAGTCACTAAAATTTTCACAGGACTATGACAGAAAGCAACTCTTGTGGACCTCTGGAAGACCTGAAGCTCCTCTTCAAAAACAAGACTCCAGTACTGTTTTGGATACAGGTAAGTACAGTCACTAATGAACCCCAAGTCACCACATCTTAAATGAGCACCTGTACAGAGACTCCTGTTTTTAATTAGACTCATAATGTGGGTAACCTTGCTAGAGCTATGGCTCTGAGACTCTTGGTAATTTACCTGATATCCCTCTTTGCCACACATTCTGCTCCACAGGAAGCACGGAAATCTGACCTTCTCTTTCTCATATTTGGGCTCTATATCCCCAAATTTAATAAAGTTACTCTCCTGAAAATTCACCAAGATTTGTCCCATCAACTAGGCAGCTCAACAGTCCTTCACATATAGACACAAACTCTTTTCTCATTGTCTTGTGAAAGGTTATTTTTTTCTTTTCAACCCAGCCAATGAGCTACCACATGCCAACGTAGTTAGAGAGAACACAATCCCCGGTAGGAGGGTCAACAGCCCTTTCAGCAAGAAGTAGCCATATGAAGACAGAGATTATCGCACCTTCAGCAGTCCATAATGAATTATGGGAATTTATGTCTGTCAAGGGAAAATGAGGCAGAGATTAGAGTGTGGCAAACTGGCTGAGCAAGAAGGCATGAACTGTCAAAAACAGAGATCCAGAAAATGCACAGAAAAATGGTTTCCAAAGCCCTGCTCCACTAGAGAATGCTATCTTCACTTCTTCTCACACCAACTCAAGCAAGTTTTTGATAGGATGGCCTAGGCCTGATGTCAGCCTGAGGAGTGGGAGATAGTGGTCACTAGGAGTTAGGAGGAACACAGGAAGCTACTGTGAGTATGTAAATATAGGAAAAGATCCTGTTCGTTAACAAGACTGTGGTGGTGGTCACAAAAACCTACAAATGTGATAAAAATTATATAGAGTGAAGCACACACAAACACACAAATGAAGTGAGATCTAAATAAGATCAGTGGATTGTATCAATGTCTCTTCGGTGTTTGTACTATATATTGTACTATTTACAGTACCATATACATAGTACTATAGTACTATATATAGTTTTACAAGTTACCTCTGGGGGAAATTCAGTAACAGGTATACAGGAGCTTACTATGTTATTCCTTACAATGCACATGAATCTATAATTATTTCAAAATAAAAGCCTGAAAATGATCATTAGTATTTTTCTTCTAAAATACAAATACCCCAATATAAACCACCATTATATAAAGTCCCCTTCTGCATGTGGGCCCTCATATTCTTTTAGAATAAACAAAGGAAATTTTAAAATATTTTCTTGAGATTCTGTATTTAATCACTTACCATTGCTTGTATCGAATTGGGGAGAGGTTTCCAGCCTCCAAGTTAACACCAATATCTGACTAAAGAAGACTATTAACCATTACACCATTCACATATCAGCAAAAGTGGCTGCCACAGAATTGGGGATGTTCAGTCAGTCAGAATTTGATTTGATTTCTTGCTCTGCAAACTCAGTTACTAGATTGTGATCATAATCGAATCCTCATACCTGCGTAGTTTTTAGGTTGGAATGAAAAGGCATTGGTGGAAATCCACTGAGCACATTAGGTGGCAAGTGTGTTTCTTCTATTATCCCTCTCACACACACTGAGCCCTGAAGCAGTTACCATTCATATGACTATGATTTAATCATGTACACATGGAAAAATAAAGAGAACATTCTTCAAGACTTTACACTTCTCAATGGAAGTATTTATTGTATTTAAAAATAAATGCTGTGTGAATTTCCTAGTTGTGATATTGTACTAATAGCTGTGGCAGATGTAACCATTGGGGAAAACCGACTAAAGGATGCATGAGATTTCTTGAGTACTTTGGGTGTTTTGTAATAGTCTGTCAACCTGTAATTATTTCAAAAGATATTTCAAACAGGAGAATGGTTTCATGGCTCTGAGATTCTTAACATTTCACATTTATGACCTCTTAAAACTCTAAAAATCTGATTACTGCCCTCCACACCAATACCCTGAAATGTTAGTACAAAAGACTCTCACAGCTAAATGAGACCTTAGAAGGTATCTATAGTAGCTGATATATAAGTCTCTTTCATAATATTCCTAACACTTTTTTCAGTATGAATAACATCTATTGGTAGGAAACTCACTCCTTACCAAAGGAGCGCTACCTATGTAAAGGCAGATTTAATGCTTTAAAAGTGTTTCCTTATGTTGATCTGAAATCTTCCTCCCTACGTAATTTTAACTCATGGTTCATATTTTTCCAGACTCCTCATTCCCAAGGATGTAAGAGATCATTTTAGTGGATATATTCAAAGAAATCATCCTTTGTCCATGTGGAGTAGGAAGTAGGATAGGCAGCTGATAACCTTTCTCTTGCATCCCTAGAAGCATGTAAGAGCTATAATTTCCAGGAGAACCATGAGACCAATAAGCAGCATAATTTAATGAATTCGACAACATGTAGTGATAATAACAGAAAATGCTAAGACAGTACTTTGGATTTACATAACACCTTTTCTCTGAACAGTAGCTAAGAACAAGGCTGGTGCCAGTGCCTCTTCTTAGAAATAAGGAGATTCTTATAAACACCTTGTCTTTGTTTTACCTGAAGTCCTTTTGATGGGCAATTTCCAAATTTGTGCTTTTTAATATCCATTGCATTAAGAGAAGCTAAGGTAGAGGAAAGGATTGCCCAGAGCACCATCCAGGTGTAAGGAATTAACGGATCTTAGAATTTTCTGGGAATTTACATGTGAAATCCTCATTAATGCTAATGTAAATTCTGGAACTATGTAAATCCTCCATTCCAAGGAAAGAAAACACACAATCTAGATAACTTTAAATGTCATATTCTATTAACTCTTAGAGAATCCTAAATAATTGATTTCCCTTTCTTTCACTACCATACCCCTTGCTGTCCTGCTGCCCCCACAATGGAAAAAAATGTATTTTTCATTATGAAAGTCAAAGCACCTCTCTTTCTCCTTGACCAAGCTCAGAATGGGAAGTGTAAATTTGACATGACCCTTTAAAATGTTTCTCAGCCGAACCTTCTTCTCGCTCTCTCTGGCTCCCATGGACAGCAAGGGTTTCTGGCCCCTGGGGCACTAAGAACTCATAAAAATCCCTTCTTAATAATTATTGTTATTATTTTCCATTTGGTGAGTGGCAATATTGTGCATCTAGGCTAAGAGGCCACAACCTGTGTCCTCCCAACAACTCACAGACTGATGCTGACACTGCTTTAAAATAGAACCTTCTGTCCTTGGTTGCTGTTGGTAGTAGCAGGGAGGGTGGGGAGTGCTCCTAGATTGCCATTTGGGGGAATTACATATGGAATTGGATACAGAGTATAAAAGTGAAGAGGTGAGGTGAGTCTGAGATGGAGCAAAGGGAATGAGCAAAAAGAGTGAGGTAGTTCCGGGGAAGGACCTGGGACCAGGACTAATGGGCCAGAGCACAGGCTGATGTGAGCATTCCAGAACTGCAGTGATGGTGGAAAGCCAGAAGCCAAAGATAGGAGCCAAGAAACAACTCAGAACTAGCTAATCAAGCTAAAGTCAGGGCACAGAGGCAATATACGGTACAGAGTGTTCAGGGAGTAAGAAATCCAGTAAGTAGATTAGCATAAGGCAGTCATAGCCATCAGCGGCACAGCATGGTAGAAAAAACTGAAAATTCATGCCACTGGGTAGACCCTAAGAGGAATACAGGAAGAGGAAAGGGGAGGGTCAAGGCAATAGCCATGAAAAGGACCTGGATAATGTGTCTTTCAAGGTCCTCATGGATCAACAAATGAGAATAGAGCTGACAAATAAAATTTTCAATTGCATAGATTTATACACAGAATCGTACATTGAAGCATTTTCTTTAGTCATTTCCTCAAATAGCACTGAATCAGAAACCCTCAACTAGGATTTATAAAGTTCAATAAGGTTTCCATTACTGAGTGAGCTTAAGAACAATATCACAAGCATCCAAGCAAATATTTATTGAAGGCCTATTATATCCCAAGCCCTAGGCTGAGTACTAGGATAGGAAAATGAAATTAAAACATGTTCTGATTTGTCAAAGTGCTTTCAAACAACGAAGATGACAGACTAGTAAATGAATAACTATCAATCATCCCTAATAAAGTCAGTTACACAAAGGCCATACCGCAGAAAAATGCCGTAATAGGATTCAATTCCCAGTCCCAGTCTCTAACCTACACACACCTGTCCTTGTATCTTCTGAACACCCTCCAGAGAGAGAGAAAAACTACCGCAGAAGAATATTTCCAGTTTTACCCATGTGGCTAAGAAGTTTTGCACAAGGTATGAGAAGAAAAGGGAAGTTACGTTAGCAGACTATGAATGCCCAATATATGACATTTCTGCTGCACGTGAGTAAGATACAGTTGTGTAAGTCACATCTGACTCTTCAGAATGATTACCAAAGTCGATGGATGCAATTGTTAGAAATTCTCCTCTACTGACATTTTGTTCAATAGATGCCATTTTGCAGTTTATATTTCAATTAAAAGTTAACCATTCTTCAGGAAAGGTGAGCTTAAGAGACTTTTCTATTAAAAAAAAAACACCTCTTTATCTGTCAGCATCTGTGTCACACTTGCTAGATTCTCTTAACTGTTAGGCTCAGGTCCTGTCCAAGAAAATTATTGCTATCTGATAAGAATTTTTTTTAAAAAGGCCTAGTGTGGTGGCATACACATGTAACTCCAGTAGTGGGGAAACTGAGGCAGTCTGGCCTACATAGTGAGTTCAAAGACAGCACGAAATTCAAAGCAAGACCTTGTCTCAAAATCCAAAGCAAAAAAAAGAATGAAAGAAAGAAAGAAAAACAAATTTCTCCCCCCACTCAATCTCTCCCGCCACCCACAAAGAATAACAATAAGGACAGATAAAATCCCCAAAGAGTTCAAATTTCCCATCATGTAGTTTATATATAGTTTACAGTTAATCCTTTAACTTTTTATTTATTATACATCTAGTCCTTGGAGGAATTTTTCTTAGAAAAAAATAGTGTTGTTTTGGCTTGGATTTTTGGTCAAATTAAGCCAAGAAAAAACCTCAGCCAATAATTTGCTCTTCTTGTCATTACTGAGAAGAGAGGAAGCATGGGTAAAAACAAAGACCTGTAACCTCTCATATTTTAATCCTGTTAAATACACAGACCTATATTTTATAGATATATAGAAACAGATATGGATATGGAGCAAAAGCTGCAGTATGGAGTAGTCACAAGATCAAAGGCTTTCGGGGTGCTTACATCTGGGACTCAGTTCCAGTGTCATCACTTTTCCATTCACTCAACAACTAGGAACAACAAACACCTACCATATGACGGGGATTGTTCCAAGTCCAAACCATACACTGGTGATTTTTTTTTAAATCTCTCAGCATTTCCAATCTTGTATGGGAGAAGAGAACCAACAAGGAAATAAATACATAAAGAATTGACTCTCAGACACTTAGTAGTAATGACTGTAAGGAGAAAGGAAATAAGGTAAAGGAATAGAAGCTGATGAGTGGTCCTCTTTAGATGCCAAACCTCTGAGAAGGTTTGCGGCCAGGGTCAAGTCATTAATCTTAGAAGGCCAATTTTCTCACCTCCAAGATGGGGATAATAATAGTTCTGCCCTCCCAAGCTTGTTGTGAAAGTTAGAAATAGCACCTGTCAGGAGCCAACAACTCTGCACCCACCTGTGGACCATCACAGAAAGTCTCTGGTGCTACACCGCGTGCTCCCCCATTTCCCGGGTTCACTTTCACCTGCTAGACAGGGAGCATTTTTAAGGATATGATCCTTAGCTCCTCGCCTGCAGCTGTAGTTGACAAGGTTCTAAGGCAAGAAAGCTTGCTTATATTGGGTTTGCTGAATAACAGGCCTGGCTGGCAGGGCCCCAGGTCAAGTTTATTCTGTACCCATCTGGTGCTTGATGGAGATAACTCACCACACTTGTGTTCTGCTGACACCTATAAATAAAGATTGTCCCTTGCAGGGGCGGCCATTCTGCTCATCAGGCTGATAGCTCCACCTGGTTCCAGCTGTCCCGTGTGAATCTCTTCTTTCACCTCACCCCCCCACCCCTGCTCCTCTGCCCTGTTCAGCTCAGCCATGCAGGTCGCGGGCAAGCACCTATAAAGCTTTTGTCCCATTCCCTATCATATCATAAGCACAAAATGATTCATAAACATTATTAAATGTTCTTTCAATACTATTAGAAAAACATAAGGAATATAATGGATACCAAATGCCCCAATGAGATTCAGAGCACTTTCTCCCGAAATGAATGTTAAGCTTCCTCTGACACTATTTTCGGAAGTGGCATCCCACCGCAACATGAGAGAACAGACCCGGCGAGGAACCTCCTACCACATGAAAGAGGAGACCCAGAGTGGTGCCCCTCCCACGTGCCAGAGCAGACCTGAAGTGGTGGCCAACCCCGCGTGTGAGACAGCAGCCCCAGAGCAGTGTCGCCTGCCACATGAGAAAGCAGACCCGTGTCAGAGGAGCGGGTCCTGCCCCCACATGACAGACAGGATTCAAGAGGGAGGAGCAGTTCCTGGACCAAAGCAGAGCACGGCATGGGGCAGCAGAGAAAAAAACTAACCAAGTGACCCAATCCTGGATGAAGACAACACCCAGGAGAAAAGGAGGAAACCAGATCCCATGACTATCAACCTTAAGTCCAACAGCACACTTGAACCCCTACATCGCGGCCCATGCCCAGCAGAGAACAGAGGGCCGATCGACTTTTCTGTTACCAACAAAAGGGAGGGTGTGCATTGGCTTCAAAGGTCACAGCAGTCTGGGGGGAATGAGCAGAGGGGCCTCTAGCACAAGGAGGGCACCTTAAAGACCGACAGGCCCCTAATGCTAGTCATAGAAAATCACATCTGGTTCGATCCTAAGAATGCAGATCATGGAAAGAAACTACTCATTCAATAATATAGGAAGTTTTTGATTCAAAATATTCTGGTTGTCTTATTTTGTATTATTTTGATCATTCTTTCATTAGGTATTTTCAGGATTTGGAGTTTTTCTCCTACCTGATTTTTTTCTCTTACTTTCATTTTTTGCCTTTTATCTTTTTCCCTCCCAAATTCTTTTCTCCTCCTTCTTTCTTTTATCTCCCGTTTTTGTGGTTTATCTTTTTTCTTCTTTTTTCTTGTTCATTCATTCCAGTGACTGTGGTCTATCATTATTAATTTCCTTTTACTCCATAATAGGACCCCATCTTACTTTTCTCTCCTCATCATATCCCATTGATTAATTTTTCAAATTTTGCTTTTTTTAATTCTTCAGTTCCCCACTCCTCCACCTTTACTAGAATAACTACTGAGCTTTATGAATCTCCTGATAGTCAGCTTATGCTATTGCTGTTGAATACTGTGCAATTGTTAATAGAGGTAATGTTGTTACATTTAGTAGATATTTACTATAGGTCAACAGTAGGTCAACATTTGGTTTGTATTAGTGTTCATAAAATTATTATAGATCTCATTTCTATCCCAGTGCAGATCCCTCAGCCTTCTCGCACAAGTCCTTCCCTCTACCAGCACAGACTTTCTGACTTCCACCACTGGCCTTGGGCCTTTCTGGTGCAGATCCTTGATACCAACTTGCATGAAACATTGCGGCGGACTCTAGGCCTCCAGCTGGACTTGTGGGGGACATTGCCATGGGATCCAGGCCCTCGGCCAGATTCTTCAGGTCTCTAGCACAGATCTCTTGCACAATTCTGCATTCGACTTTTTGGGTGAATATTATAAAATAACCCTATATATTTATATATCCTGTATTAAATCTATTCCCTTGCAAGCCCTGACTAATACAGACCCAAAATAGCAGAAGCAATCCTGGGCAACAAGAGCAAAGTGGGAGGCATCATAATCCAGGGCTTGAAATTATATTGCAAAGCTACTATGATAAAAACAGCAGGGTACTGGCACAAAAACAGACATGAGGATCAATGGAACAGAATTTAGGATTAAAAAACAATTCCAAGTACATATAACTATTTGATCTTTGACAAAGGAGCCAAAAACATACTGGAAGAAAGACAGCCTCTTTAATAACTGTTGCTGAAAAAACTGGCTATCTGTATGCAGAAGATTAAATCTAGACCAATGTCTTTCGCCATATACTAAACTAAAATTTAAATAGATCAGAGAACTAAATGTTAAACCAGAAACACATAACCTTCTGGAAAACAAGATAGGTAAAAAGTATTGAAGTCATAAGGGTAGGCAAGGACTTTGAACAGAACTCCAGTTGCACAGGAAATAGCTCTGCAAATCAACACTGGGACCATATCAAATTAAAAAGCTTCTGTGCAGCAGAAGAAGCAATCAATAGAGTGAAAGACAACCTACAGAATGGGGCATAAATTTTCCAGTATTCCTCAGACAGAGTACTCATATCTACAATATAAAAAGAGCTCATAAAAATTAGACACCCCCAAATAAAAGGTCCAATCAGAGAATGGGCAACTCAAATAAATAGATACATCATAGAAGAAGTACAAATAGTCAATGAATACATGCAGAAATGCTCCACACCACTGGCCATTAGAAAAATGCAAATTACATCAGCACTGAGATTCCATCTTACTCCAGAAAGAATGGCCATCATCAAGAAATAAAATAATATGCAATATGGAGAGGCTTCAGGGAAAAAGGAACCCTTCTACCATTTTGGTGGGAATGTAAACTAGTACAGCTACTACGAAAATCACTATGGAGATTGCTCAAAAAACTAAAAATAAAAATTCCATTTGACCCAGTTATTCTCCTTCTAGGTATCTTCTCAAAAGAGTTAAAGA
>PVJO010019102.1:12193-35188 GCA_004026905.1 Hystrix cristata | reverse complement strand
TCAGTCCAAAAATCATTTGCATTGGAAGAAGGACCCTTAGACCTTCCCACAATAAGAACAAGTATATTATTGTTTCTCCTGGTTTCCTAAAATACAATAGCATGATTCCCAAAGAATAGAAAATTACCATATCACCTTAATACAAAAGAGCAACAAATGTAGTATCTAGTTTCTGGTTTCACAAGAAACAACCTCTCATTGCAAGAGGTGGTGGGAATGGCGGAAATTCCTGTGGTGGGTGGGAGGCAGGGGCTTTGTAGCAGGCTGCTCAGCAGATGTGGTGGTGGGGACTGGTCTTCTGAGGGACAGAGCCCACCCACCCCAGTTTGTCAGGCTGCAGGTCAGGCCCTTGGTGGACCAGCTGTCTTATGGCCATCTTTGTTATTCTTAGGTTCTATTTATCGGTTCAGGCTCCCTGAATACCACCAAAAAGACCAATTGAAAAGACGAAGGTGAATTTATTGCTCCCAGGATGTCCAAAGGACCTCGGCCACAGAGGTTTGGCAGTAGCTCGGAACAGGAAGGCAAAGAGAAAATTGATTTAGAGTTGGGGTATCCAAGAGAAAATTGTAACAAGTTTGGTTTAAAGATCTAATTGGAAGTTATTAATAATTACTTTTTTTTTTTTTTTTTTGAGACAAGGTCTCACCAAATTGCCCGGGCTAGCCTTGAAATTGCAAGCCTCCTGAGTGCTGGAATACAGGCTTGTTCCACCACAGATTACTTTCCTTGCAGGGGTTAAAGCAGAGGGAACTTCTTATCATGCTGGCTAATACTGGCCTGACTGGGGATTTGGTCATTGTCTCTCTCCTGACCTTTCTAAGATCAGATAAATTGATTCTGCTTTGAAAACATGATACTTTATCTCGAGTGACTTCATCTTGGTTAGGTCTGTTGGGGCCTGGTGCAGGAGCTTGACCAAATCAATGGCCTCCTATAAATTTCATCTGGCAGAGTCTGGCTTACAGTGGATCTTTCTGCAGGGGACGTGATCAGGATTGGTTAAGGATAAGGATACAACGATCTGAGGGGTGGTGAGGATTTTGGATGGGAGATGTAGAGTCATAGGCTGCAAATTGTTGATGGTTTGCAAGGAAGGGCTGATGGGTCTTGGTCGGCATGGGCACTGTTGGCAGCAGACTTGCTGGCCAGGCCACATCACTCCTGCCACTGAGTCTGCAGGAGGACAAGGGTCAGAGCGAGGTGGTGCAAGTTAACTCTGTTAAAGAAAAGATTATTCCTGACATTTGTTAAAGATGGTAAAGCAGACTTTATTTGAGGGGTACCACAGAGCTGAGTGTAGTGGCATATGTCTATCCTCCCAGCACTCTGGGAGGCTGAGGCAGGAGGATCAAAAGTTCGAGCCCCACCTGGGCAAATTAAGTCATGTGGTGAGATCTTGTTTTGAAATGATAAAAAAGAGCTGGGGATGTAGCTCAGTGCAAAGGTCCCCAGTACCCCCAGGAGAAAGGGAGGGGGCTAGTGGCAATGTAGAGGGACCACCACAATGGGGTGAGAGATTGGACTCAACTCTGACTTGAACAAGGACAAGTGGGGACTTATAACCAAGAGGCAGGATAGGGATCAGCAGATGGAAAACTACCAGGAGGAAATAGAAAATATCAGAGGTGCTGGGGAAACTGACTAGCTGGGATTAGCGCTGAAGGCCGGCGGGGAGTGACAAGGTACATACATAGGAGCTGGCGGTCAGATAGCGAAGGTGGGGAATGTTCCCAATCTGGTTTAGTAGGACCCTTGCTCAAGGTGGATTCTACAAGCACAGAGAGGGAGGCCTACAGTCGGCCCTCGTCAAGGAGCGGACTCAGAGGAGCTTGGATAAAGTTTTGGTCAAATGAGAGAGTCCTTGCTCGGTGACAGGACAAGGCAACCTTGCTCCTGAGTGATCTGTGTGGGTCACAACCCACCAACCGCCCAGCCCAGACCTGTGGCACATGAAACCCAGACCCGGGCGTATTTCTCCCATCGCCCCCAGGCAAGAGATTCAGATCCTCCAGAAGGAAAAAGATTAGAAATGATGAAAATTGCCTTTGTGGAATTTAAGTCCACTACGATAGCTGCTAAAACAACAAACTACATTTTCAGCAAAAGGCATTTTAAAATTTTGAAACAAGACCTCATTACGTTGCCTACCCCACAGCTGGGACTAAAGGTTCACAACCACCATGCCTGAGAAAACTCTATCGTTTTATACCACTGGAAAAAGCACAGGAAGAACTGGTTAGAGAGTGAACATCCCATTTAAAAAGCCATCCTATCCAGTGGAATGGTATAATCAGGATCAGATGCTTCTAGAAAAGCTGTGGGTAAGCAGGGCACAGTGCCGTATGCCTGTAATACCAGCACTCTGGAGGCTGAGGCAGGAAGAGTGTGCTCTGTTGCTCTGTCTGGATAGAAGGGTCACTATTAGCTGCTGAGTTAAATACTAAGCTGCAACCTTTGCTGTCACTACTGAACAAGACCATCGATCTTGCTTGACCACTGACAAGGTTCTCTGTGTTAGGCTATGCACATTCAACCCTTATGGTGCTTTAGACTTTGACATCACATGGCTGAAACTGGAAGTTAAATTATATGGATAATAAGGCATTTCAAGTATAGAGGATTTGTTTTGACCAATAATATTAAACTAGTTTTTAGTGACATAGCTTGGGTTAATAACTATTATTTAGTATCAATACTATCAATGTGGATTGTATTTCAAAGTTCAGTAACAAGCAAAAAAAAAACAACTTTTTTCCACAATTAAATTGTAGACAGATGGGACTTGGGAATCTCAGATACATTTTTATTTTTGCCCTTTCAACTATAATTTTTTTAAAAATTCTTCGTTTACTTGATGGTCTGTATGGAAAGTTCCTTTATCATGAACAATCTAGACATTTTCTGGGCTGCGTCTTCTGGAACACTAGAGTCACCCTATTGATGATGGTGTTCGACGAAAGAAATTGAGTTGTGTGGGACAAGTAGTTCCAGTCCGTCATGTCCAAGCTATGTCAGGAGACACTGTTTTAGTTCTTGTGTTTAACCTTGAATATGTAAGAATATTTATTTCTTTTTTTTTGAGATAGGGTCTTACTGTGTAGTTCAAGTTGGCTTTGAACTCACTATGTTGGCCAGGCCGGCCTCAAACTTGCGGCAGTCCTTCTGCCTCATCCTCCCAAGTACCGGCATTATAGATGTGCACCACCAGGCCCAGCTGAGAATTCTCACTTCTTGCTGGGTGTGATGGTGCACACCTAAAATCCCAGTGGCAGAAGGATCCTGGGTTCAAGGCTAGCCTGGACTATATAGTGAGACCCTTTACAAAACAGAACAAGCAACATTGAGTATTGACTTCTTTCCTTCCTGCGAGGTGGGGGTGCTGGTGATTGAACCCCAGGCCCTGCACAAGCTAAGCATGACCTCAGCCCCAGAGCTCCCCTCACAAGCCGAGAGTGCTCACATCTTTCCTCCTCCAAAGTCTAGAGACTTCAGAAGATATTCTGCATGGCTTGTCATACTGTATCATTTTATACTTTCCTACTTGTGACCTTTCTGGTTTCCTATGATATTAAGCAATAAAACTAATTTTCACCCACTAAAAAAAGTCAACAAGTGCTCATCTCTGTCTATTTGTGCACACCTTGCTCTCCCAGGTTGGTCTCCTTGCAGGGAGGAGACTACATTGATTGCCGACCAATCCATTTGCCATTTAGATTTTGTAATAGGGCTCCTGTACAAACCAGCCTTGGCTTGTTATTAATATATCCTACTTAGGAGTGCTATCAGTCCCAAACTCTTGTGTATATGATTCAACTGACAAATTTCCATTAAGACTCTGCCACGAGTCTGGCTCTGTGCTGAGCATTTTATATTCATTGTTCATCTTCTCATTCATTTATCAACAGTTGTTCAATGAACTGCTGTTTGGTGTCAAGCACGAGCTGAGGGGCCAGATCCACCGCCGTGAACAGCACGTGGCTCTTGTTCTCCGGTGGTTTATTTGCTGGAATCTAAACTTCCAAACAATCCCCAAAGATGCAGTATATTAATGTTCTTTAGGAACATAGGGGTGGGATGCAGGCTGCTTCTGGCCTGGCCCATGGCTCTGGGTAGTATGGGGCCCTCCTTAATCTGGAAACAGTCTCTGCGTGGCCTGGGCTGGGGACTTCTCTCGAAGTCAAGCCCAAAGGTCCTGCGCCGGGGAACTGACAACCTGACCTCTGTCCGTCCACCTGGAGCCATCCAGTCTTCAGCTCTCGACTCTATCCCCACTAACTTCTGGTCCCTTACTGTCCTGCCACAGGGCTAATGGGAAATGGTCGCTTGTTCCTGGGGCTGAAAATAGCCCGCAGCCACCTTTTCCCTGAGAAACAGGTCAGTGTCTCCTTAGCATCCTCTGAAGGCAGCATTCTGTCATCCCAGTCAATGCAGCATCCAGGAGAGCTGAGCCGAGGGATGTGGCTCGAATTTTATTACATCCCACTGCACGGGTTTGAAAGATTGCTATTGTGCTCTTTGAGACCAGGGAATACATAAATATTTTTAGTATGTAAACTGCTGTAAATTGGATTATCCAAGATACATGACTAATACCAGGATTTGTGCTCTGGCAATATAGCTGAGGTAAAAAATGCTAGGGAAAAAAATCCTTTCAGTTTGAAAGGATTGATTACCTTGCATGCCCCTGAAACAACTTGTAAAAATAGAATGGATGGCCTATATTGTAAAATTTCAAATATTCACCAAAACATCTTAGGGAATAAAAGCAGGAGATTAAGGATTCGAGGACTGGCAAACGCTGTTTTCTGTCTGTCTAGAAGTCCGTGAGACACTTACGAGTCCTTTGCCCAAGGCAGAGTGGGTGCATGGCGATCGTAGGCCACCGGCCACATCAGCACTAAACCCAGCTGGTATCAGAAGCCCACATGCCCAGCCTTTGCTGGGCCTTGGGATGCAGCTGTAGGGGGGCACTTTTCTATAGCTGCACTTAGAGCTTTCGTCTGGACCAGCATGAAAGAGTTCTCTACATCCTGAAGACTTGTATCAGACAAACATCAGCTATTGTGATCAAAAACTCAACTGAAATTCTACAGGAAAATTTGTATCAGATAAAAACATAACATAGAGAGCTTTCTAAGAATCTATTTACCCAAGGTGAGAATTCTTCAATGCTTAGAGGAGATCATTAAAGAATTTAATAACATTAAAGAATTTAATTCTTCCAAGCCATTCTTTCATTTTGTCTTTTGACCAAAGCATTGTCATCGAACAATAGCATTTAGGAAAATTCTTGAACTAATAGTAACCTTAGTCTACGTTAAACCCTTTGGTTCACAGGTTGGAAAACAGACTCCATGAGCAAGTGATTTGAGTAAGGCTACCTAGAGCTGGGCATGGAGGCATATTCCTACAATCCCAGTACCCTGGGAAGCGGAGGCAGGAGGATTCCAAATTGGATCCCAGTCTGGGCAATTTAGTGATTTAGTAAGACCCTTGTCTTCAAATTTAAAAAAAAAGAAAAAAAGAAAAAACTGGAATTTAGCCGAGTGGTAGGGTGCTTGCCTAGAAAGTGCAAGGCCCTGGGTTTGATCCTCCACACCCAAAAAAATAAATAAATTAATTAAAAATAAATAAATAAATAAATAAAAATTAAAATGTAAAAGCTGGAGATGTTGCTCGGTGCAAAAAGAAAAAAAAAATATCCAAACCTCCCAGCCTAGAGAAGAGTTGCTACTCCAGGGAAGAAACCAAGGCAATGTGTCCCAGTCCATAGGGAATGAAAGGAAGTGAGGGAAGGGGTGTGACGGCTCCTAACCACACTCCTCCCTTCTGGTCAGTGCATAGAGGGCAGAGTCAGGCCTCTCAGGCTCCTGGATTGAAGCTGTGCATGTGTAGGAGGTTGGAGGGCGGCGTACAGACTGGTGCAGAGCAGATCCAGCCTGTACAGTAATTCTGCCAGCAGCCATCATTCATTCATTCATCATTTTTTATAAAAATTAATTTCAGGGCCTGGTGGAGAGAACTTGCTTAGTGTGTACAAGGTTCTAGGTCTGATCCGTAGTGCTGAGGCTGAGGCAGGAGGAACACAAGTTTGTGGCCAGCTTGCGCTCCGAAGTGAGAACCTTTTGTAAAAAGGAAACAAATCAATAAACAAAATGTTTTAAAAATTATTTAAGGATGCACATCTTTTGAATTTCATTCATTATCAGTATATATAAAGCATTTTTGGTAAGTTTTATCAGCTGAAACCACATAAAAATTGTGCTCGCTTGGGCAGCACAGATACTAAAAATGTATATAACTTACTGACTTTTCACAAAGATAAGTTTATACCCCTGTAACCACCATCCAAATCACAGAAAGCTCCTAGTGCTACCCAAAGCCACCAGCACACTCTCTGGTCATTAACCCTGCTACACTGGCTTCCAGAATCTTAGATTAGTTTTGCCTGTTTTAAAAATGTATATAAATTCACCAGGTGCAGTGGTACATGCCTGTCATCCCAGCTACTCGAGAGGCCGAGGCAGGAAGATCACAAGGTCAAGGCCAGCCTAGGCAACTAAGGCTCTGAAATGAAATAAAATAAAAAGGGCTGGGATGTAGCTCAGTAGTGACTCACCCTGGGTTCAACTCCTAGGGCGTGTGCACACACACACACACTCACACACACTATAATTTTTTGAGTTGCCTCATCCTTCTAAATGACTGCTTGTCATTCTATTGTATGGACATCATGATTCACTTAACCAGTCTCTTCTGGGTGGTATTTAGGTTGGATCCCAGCATTTGCTACCACAGTGTTACAACAAATCCTTCCTAAATAACTTCAAAATCTTCCCAGCACCGTATATCAGAGATGGTTTTTAGCAGCAAGTAACATATGAACCAAATGGAAGCTGTTTCGACAATAAGGACGTGCACTGTGTCACTTGGTGGCGTCTGAAGTCAGCAGTTCTGATTAACCTCCATGCTGATTAACGTCGTGGCCCAATGCCTTTCTCGAGGCCACTTTCTCTCCTCTTTCTCCTCTGCTGTCCACGGGATGCTGGCTTTATCTTTGTGTCTGGCTGCCTCATGGTCCCACAGTGCTGCCTTTTGTATCTCTTTTCCTGAAAACTTCGTGTTTGTCAAGTTTGCCCATTTTTCGTTGGATCGTTAGAAGTCTTTTCCTTGAAATTTAACTCTTAAAACCAGGTGTGGTGGTGCACGCCTGTAATCCAAGCACTCTGGGAGGGTGAGGCAGGAGGATTGAAAGTTTGAGCTCAGCCTGGACAATTTACTGACCTAGCGGCACCTTGTCTCAAAATAAAAAATCTAAAAAGTCCTAGTGATGTAGCTCAGTGTGAAAGCCTTGCACAATCCCCAGCATCCCGCCCCCCATTAACTCTTAGAACAGTTTCATTATTGACTGTATTCCTGCATTCATGGTCTACTTCAAGTTATTTCCTTGTCATTTGACCACATGTCCCACTTTAAATTCAGTAGCCATTTGAATTGGATCAATGTTTTTTATTATGTTTTCCCTACCTTTCTTTCTCCTTTTTTTCCAGTTTTTTGATAGGATCTCTCCAAGTTGCGCTTGAACTTATGATTATCCTGCCTCAGCCTTCCAAGCGCTGGGTTTACAGGTGTAAGTCATCACACCTGGCCTCACCTCTGCTCTTCATTTGTTTTTTGTTCTTTTAGTGATACTGGATATTGAACCCAGGGCCTTCATATTGAGCTACATCCCCAGCCTTTTATTTTTTATTTTGAGACAGAGTCTAAGATTACAGGCAGGAGGACAGGAAATTCAAGCTTACTTTGGGCAATTTAGGGACTTAATGAGACCTTCTCTCAAAAAACAAAGAAAAAAGGCAAAATAAAGAGAGCGATAGAAAGAAAGGAAGGAAAGAGAGAGAGAAAGGAAGGAAGGAAGGAAAAGAGAGGGAATGAGAGGGAACTGGGGATGTAGCTCAGTGGAGAGAACTTCGAGTCTAACAGTGGGAGCTCTAAAGCCACTGGCAATGAGGAACAAGCAAAGGAATAGCTTGGGAGCACCCAAGACACATTCATGCCAGTACAATTTTTTTTTAAGCAAGCAGTATTTTCCTATATGAAGGACATATATTTTGCAATGCAAAAATACTGTGTACTGTAAATAAGAAATAAGAATCCACAGGAAGTAGGTTCAGAACAAACAGTGGAGCCAAGATTGTGACTTTATAAAATACTGAGCAATCACTTATTTATTCTTAGACTGCATTGGCTCACACAGAGTGTCTGGGACACACAGACAAATCCCTTCCTGTCTTTCTGTGCAATGCCGCTGAGTGAGCCCCATGGAGTGAAAAGAGCAGGAAGCTTAGCTTCATTTGGGGGTTCACTTGCAGGCAGACAGCTTTGGTGGGAAATCTGGGGCTGTTTGCAAGTTAGGATGCTGGCTTGAGAGGTACTTGTGGGTTGACTGCAGGTGAAGTGCCATCAGGTGGGAACGCCCTGGGTGAAAAGCCAAGCTCCAGTCCTTCATTCTGTTATTGACCTTGTTTCTGTTTCCTGGTGACTTTCACTGTGTACACAAAGCTTCACCTTTTACCCTGTGTCCCGGGCTCTTTCCCAGGGCCTTTGCTGTCTTTGCAAATTGATCTGTTAGCATGAACTCAATTGTTAGTTTACTTTTATCATAATCACTTTAATAGCTGCTATTGAAACTCACTTTCACAACTGACAGTATAATCTGGCTCCTAGTGTTGCACAAGTGTTTTCTCTCATGTGTGAGAAGCTGACGTTACATGCAAAGGCACTTAGGATGCTTCCTGGCAGCTGTACCACATGGACGGCACCCCAAACCGCCTTTAGAGAACCAGCCTGCTAGTCTTCCGGTCGGCTTCTCATCCATATCAGCTCACGGCCCTGCCTACCACGACATCTAACAGGCAAGGCCTCTGCCATTTAGAAAACTTGCAACAAACAAAATGCAGGGTAAGGAAAATTAAATTCTGTAGGTTATTACATGCTGCAAAATAAATTTATGTAGTAATTAATTAATTTTTTTGAGATAGGTTCTCATTATGTAGCCCAGCCTGACCTCAAACTCGTGATCCTTTTGCCTCAGACTCCTGTGTGTGGGATTATAGGAATGAGCTACTACGTTGGTTCTGCAGATTAGTTTTAAAAGAAAGACACACTGGGGTTACTCTGGAACCTTTCCAAGTACAGCATTCCCTTTGAGTAAGGCCTAGTCTCTCCTCTAAAAGCAGACTCCATTCCCTACAAATGTTTGAGGTTTTAGTGAATTACTATTTCAAATAAAATTGAGAACTAAGATTCTGTGAGCAAATAATGTTTTTTGTTGTCTCTGCATTTTTGTTTGTTTGTTTTCAGGGCTGGAGATTGAACCCAGTACCTCATTCTGAGCTACATCTGCAGCCCTTTTTTATTTTTAATTTTGAGATACGGTTTCTCTCAGTCACTCAGTTGCCCAGGCTGGGCTTGAACTTGTGGTCCTCCTGCTTCAGCCTGCACTACTTCTGCAAAACAAATTGTCTAAAACTCAATAACATGAAACAACCATTTTATTCTGTTCCAGAATCTGGGGGTCCAGAATTCAGGCAGGGCACAACAGGGACAACTCGTCTTGGCACAGCAATATCTGGGTCCTCCACAGATCCCACAGCTCCACTGTGAGCCCACTGTGGGAACAGTTCTGTGACCAGAAGGACTTGTGCACTCACATGCCCGGGGCAGGCTGTGCCAGGGGACTTAGCTGGAGCTGTTGGCAGGAATTCCTACCTGTGGTCTCCCCATGTGGCCTGCTTCTCCCACTGCAGGGTGGCCTCGGAGTGGTCAGATTGCTAACTTGGTGGCTCAGAAAAGTGTTTCCTGAGAACCAGGCTGAAGCTGCATGGTATTTTTTATAGTTTCAGAAGCCTGGTGGCATCACTTCTACCACATGCCATCAGTTACGAGAGAGAAACCAAGTTTAGTGTCTTACCTACTTTCTCTGATACCCAAGACTTAAAGAATGAGAGAATTATTTTGGCTCACGCTTTCCAACCGTGGTGGCTAGGAAGCAGAAAGAGGAGAGAAGAGCTGGAGACAAGAATGTGCCCTTTCAGGTCATGCCCCCTAGTGACCTCCCTCCAGCCAGGCTCCACCTCTTAACAGCAACTCCACCACTCAGCTTGTCCATGGATGAATCCACGGATGAGTACAGCACCCCATGATCCAGTCACCTTCCATACACAAAAGGCTTTGGGGGACACCATAGATCTAAACCTTAACAGCTAGCTCAGATTCAAGAGGAAGAGACAAAGACTTTCACCTCTTGAATGGGAAGCATGTGGCCACTTGAAAACCGGTCACAGGCTTGCTGGACCCAAGGGAACATGCAGGGTGGGGGGGCACAGGGACATTCCCTACAGGCCTGCAGTGGGTGTGGCTGGAATTGTGGGTATTGGGGAGGGAGCAGCAAACAAAGGTGAGGCTGGAAATGTAGATCAGAGTCACTATGGAAAAAATTTGTGGCATGTGTCATATCTGGACCACAAATACGGGAGAAATAAAACTTTAGGTTTCGTTATGAGTCAGTTTTTCTTTTGAGAAATTTCATCAGGGCACGGGACCTTAATCTCCTCAATTCTGAGTAATCTCTGCCATTCTGGGTCACCTGAGTTCAGTCCTCATTTTTTTGTTTTGGCCATTGTTGCTAGAGTGACGTGGGACACGTGCGCTGGGGAAGGAGCTGGCTCTGGGCTACTTTCTGTCCCAGCTGGTTTCTGCCTACATGAATATGGACCCATTTTGGCCTGGGTCATGGATTCACACAGTTGCAGCTGTGCTGTCCCTGACTGCAGGGCTTCTTGGGGTCCTGTTTTACTTCAGATTCAAGAACACCTTCCTCCTTGTCCAGGACAGAGAGAAAATCTGCTGCAACACCCTCTGTAGGGGTGCAGCGGAACCACATGAGGTCTAAGGTCAGGCCAGTTCTTCTCTGCTCACCTGCCGTGCTGTACTTCTGTGCCAGGTCAGCTGAATGCTGTGAAAGAAACATAAAAGTTGTCAGAATTGAAATGGAGTCCAGCTGGCCATAGTAGCCACGTACCTATAATCCCGGCATTATGGGAATGTGGCCAGTATGTTGAGGGTTCTTTTGTTTGATTCAGATAGAAATTATGAATCAGCAAAGTGCAGCTCTGCTAGTAGCCCTGATGCCACTGAACAATACCAGATAAAGCTGGACGCCGCCTGCTGACTCTGCTGGGTGTTAGTCTCTATTGCTGATCTTTGTTGGGGGCTGGTTGCTGGAGATCTTCAGGGCTTATAGCCCCTGATGTTTATTGCTCTTTACTTTAAAAAGGCCACTCTATCCACACTACTCAATAGATTTATAGGACCTTCCAAGCCCACATTACTTAAGAAATAAATCACAAGCAGATTTACAAGACCACTGAAGGGAGGCTTATTTTAATGGGCCCTGTGTGGCAGCACAGGGGGCATTGGTACACCAGGGGGAGCCCTCTTAGAGTAACCCAAGAAGTGTGAAGGGAGTGCCGCTTATGTAGCAACTGTAGGCCTGTGATTGGTCCAAGTATAGGCCTGTCATTCAAATTCAGTCCTTTGGTCCAAGTATAGGCCTGTGATTGGTCCAAGTAGGTGTGGAGCATCCAGGACAGCCCAGCTGTCATTGCAGCACACAGCCTGTTTGGCCACAGTCGCATCTTGATGGAAAATCGTGGGGTGAAACTGGGGAATCTTCAAGGGGACTAGCATGTGAGAGGGTGTGTCAAACACTGCCAAACTGTGCCTCCCTCCGGCTGACACAGGAGAAAGGGGAGAGTCAGGTGCTTCTCTGTCTCAGGAGGATCTCAAATTCAGTCCCTGGGCAATTTAGCAAAGAGGCAAGACTCTGTCTCAAAATAAAAAATAAAAAGAGGCTGGTAATACGGTTCAGTGCAAAGGCCCTGGGTCCAGGGCTCAATCTTCAGTAGCACCCCTAGGCAGGCACGCACACATGCATAACCATCATGAAAGGAGTCGCTCGTGTCAGTCCTACCGAAAAAAGAGTATATGAAGCCAGGAAGTTATTGCCATGTGAGGCACAGCTTGTGGTAGGCTGGTACTGCGGGTGGTAAGAGAATTTCCCAATGGTCAAGGAATGTAGAAAGTTTAGGAGTTTTTGATACAAGAGAGTCGGGGGTCAGTCCAAGAGAAGACTGCATCATCAGAGAGAGATACTGGAGTTTTATAGGAGACTGAAGATGTGACGGAATCTCAGTAAATGTCGTTCTCTCAGGAATGCATTTCCAGGGCATCCTGTTCCTTGTTCATCTTTCAGGAACACCTGCATTGTAACTAGAGCTGTCCATCACCATTGCAAATTGGCAGGGTCATTTACTCCAGCCTCGCGGACGGCCCCTGCTCCCTGGGAGGAAGATCACATGCCATTTGGGGTCAGTGTTAGCGAATTGTCTTAAGACTGCACAGTGCAGCCGGCAGGATTGCTTTAATGGGGGAGCTCTTGCTGCAGAGGGTTTAATCCTTCTGTTGCCAGTGAATAATCACCACCTCACGATGGAAAGGTTCTTACATGTCACTGCCTGATAATAACAATCACGAAAGACTGCCAGCACCGTAAGCTTGCATGGAGGTCACTGCAACCTCAAACGAGAAGTTACTGTTATTTTTCTTTTTCCTCTACTATTCTCCCCACCTGCCGTGGTGTTGGCATTAAACCCAAGGCCTCACCTGTGCTAGGGAGGTGCTCTACTAGACTGACCTATACTCCCAACCCCACAAAAATGCATCTGCTAGGACACCTGCCCAGCAACTCTCTGCTCAACCCTGGACAGATGCGTCTTATTATTAATTGCCACGAGCAAGGATTATTGTTCCAAAATATCCAATGTAATTCTTCTTATTTTTAAAAACTTCCCCTTGACTCGAACTCCCTGAATATGACCAGTTTCTGGTGGTACCTGCATTCTCACTGCAATGCTCCGCTCCCATTGCAATCTAAATTCACTGCAGAATAAACATCAGTATCCTTTGGAGAACCTCTCTCTGATGCTCTTTCTACTTAGGTTGACAGTGCACAGAGATATTTACAAGACCCCTGAGAGCTCCACCAGGGAAGTGGCTGTCATCAGGCCCTTCTCACTCCGAAACCTCTCCTCTATCTCTGTCAGGACCACCCCTCCCTCACTTCCTTTTCTACCCAGGCACGAGGCCCTGTCTTAGTTCATTTCCTGCCTGCTATAACTGAATGCTTCAGACTAGATATTCTACAAAGAATAGAGTTTTATTAGTCAGGCATGATGGCACACATCTATATTCCCAGCACTCTGGGAGATTGAGGCAGAAGGATAGCAAGTTCAAGCCCAGCCTGGGCAATTTAGTGACTTAGACTAAAAAATAAAATTTAAAAGTGGGGTCAGTTGTTGGGTATGTAGCTCAGTTTATGAAGGCCCCAGGTTCAATCCCTAGTATCATAAAAAAAAAATTAAAAAGAAGAAGAGAGGTTTATTTAGCTCACAGTGGGCAGGCTGAGGAGTCCAAGATCGTGGCACTGGCATCTAGCGAAAGCCTTCCTGCTGCATTGTAACATGGTGGGGGGCACCACGTGGCGAGACAAAGCCACTCCTGGGGTAACCCACGCACCCGCTAACCCCACAAGTGGATTAATCCACTGATGAGGGCAGAGCTTTCATGACCCCATCGCCTCTCAGAGGCCCTGCTGGTGGTCAGATTTCAACATAAGTTTCAGAGGGCACAAACTACATTCAAAACAGAGCAGGCCCCTACTTGACCTAACGGGACAGATGACCCCCTGGGGCTGGGAGAATGAATCTGACTGTGCCCCTCAACAGAATCATTTATGTTTATGCCAAGGGAACTTCCTCTCTTTAAACTCAAAAACACAAGTTGGACTCTCCTGAGTAATTCCTTCCTGATACAGTGCCTGGGAGGCCCTTGCTACTTGAGCTGGGAAAGGTTTACAGGACAAAGGTAAATCTGTGTTTAAAAAAAAGTGTTGTCACCAACCTGCATGGCAGATGCAGAGCAGCACCACCCGGACCCTCTTCTAGACACAGCTGGCTGCCCAGCTCTGAGAATGGAGCTCATCTGACAGCATCCAGCCTGTAGGTTCTGGAGTCTCCTTTTTCCTTTGTGGTACTGGGGATTGCACACAGGCCTTCACACCGAGCTAGCTGCCCTTCTCCCTTATTTTTCTTGAGACAGCATCCCCTTAAATCATTAAATTACCCAGGCTGGGCTTGAATTTGCAATCCTCTTGCCTCTGCCTCCCAGAATGCTGGGATTCTAGGCATGTACCTTCTTGCCTGGCTTTTTCTTAAATAGCTTTTAAACGGTAGAAAAATGTACATAACATTTACCATTAGTGGCATTTAGTAGAGCCACAGTGTTATGCAACCATCACCACTATCTACTTTCAGGACATTTTCATTACCCTAAAAGGAAACCTGTTACTACTGGCCACCTCTCATCTGCATTCTGACGCCAGGAATTTACCTCTTCTGATTTTGTTTTTTGAGATGGGGTCTTGTTATGTGACCCAGGCCGATCTCGAGCTTGAGATCTTCCTGCCTCAGACTCCCTCAGTCCGGGGAGTACAAGCGCGAGCCTCCATCCCTGGGCTGTCTAATCTGGGTATTTCATATAAGTAAAATAATGTAAGATGTGGCTTTTGGTTTCTGACTTCTCTCATAGAGTACAGTTTTTGAAGTTTGTCCATGTTGTGGCATGTATTTGTACTTCATTCCTCTTTATAGGCGAATAATATTCAGTGGTGCGGATGTACTGCATTTTATCTGTCACCAGTTGATGGTCATTTGGGTTGTTTCCATCTTTTGACTATTGTGAATAGTGCTACTATGAACATTTGTGTACCTGGTTGTTTTTTGGACACCTGTTATCAATTCTTTGAGCATATTAAAGTAGCAGAGGAACATTGAGTTGGATGGTAATTCCAAGTTCCTAATTGAGAAACTTGTCTCTGGCCCTTGAGACACAAAGCTAGCACATGACTTGACTTTGTCAAGAGCCTTTGCTCTTTTACTGTCTTGTTGAATTTGATCTGCTGGGTTCCACTTAGGATTTTCATGTTGATATCCCCACGAAACTGTCAAGTGTCTGTCTTTGCTAAAAGGATTAGTCAGCTTCATAAATCCATTTGTTTTCATCTTCTATCTTCAAAAGCATTACATATTATGGAAATGATTTAGTATATGTGCTGCCAAACTGAGCACTGTATCCAGATTTTAAAATGCATAAAACTAATATAAGACTGTTTTGAGGGGCTGGAAGCATGTGTGAGACCCTGGGTTTGATCCCCAGCACTGAAAAAAAGTAAACTTTCGTGTAGGTCAGGCATGATGCCAGAAATACCAGCATCAGAGAGGCTGAGGCACAGGGACTGTGAGTTCAAGGTCAGCCCAGGCTACTTAGCAAGATCCTATCCCAAAAAAACAAAATAGAGGGTGGGTTAGGGATGTAGCTCAGTGGTAAAGCACTTGCCTAGCATTACAAAGCCCTGGGTTTGATTTCCAGAACCACACAGAAAAGTCAGCTTTCAGTATCATCTTTTTCAGCACCAGGGATCAAACCCAGGGGTAAAATATCACTCAGCTATATCCCCAGTCCTTTTTATTTATTTAGTTTTGAGAAAATGTCTTGCTAAATTACTCAGGCTGTCTTCAAACTCCCCATCCTCCTGCCTCAGCCTCCTTCAGTGCTGGATTTAAAATGTGCACCATTGCACCAGCCTCAATATTATTTTTAAGGTTTTTTGTTGTTGTTGTTGTTACTGGAGATTGTAACTTCAGGGCCTTTGCACTGAATTGCATTCCCAACTTTTTTTTTATTTTGGCACTGGATTTGCTAAGTTGCTAACTTGCCCAGGTTGAGCTCACACTTGTAATCCTCCTGGCCTCCAAGAGTGCTGGGATTATAGGTATGTGCCACCACACCTGGCTATTTTTTTTGGGGGGGGCCTCTTTTTAAAAGAATCTGTGTGCTAGCTTTCCATTACTGTAACAAAATACTGAGGATCAGGTTAAAAAGAGGAAAGGTTTATTTTGGCTAACAGCTTCAGAGGTTTCAGTCCATGGCTTGTTGGCCCTGACCTGTCAAGCCTGTGGTGAGGCAACACATAATTGCAATAATGTAGGGCAGACCAAACAAGGAGAGAGAAAGGGGATGGGCCAGGGTCCAAATACTCCTAGATGGCATCCCCCATGACAGGAAGGCCCTCTCACTAGGCCCTTTCTCTAAAAGCTCCCACCAGCATCACACTCAACCTTGGCTGAGATCAGATTAGTGCACGCTGGCTTGCCTATCCTGGTAGGTCTTCTGCCTAGTGATCCAGTCAGAATGAGGATAAGTAACCGTCTCTGTGGCTAGCTATATGGTTCAGAGAGTCCAGTGAGTATTATTAGGAATGTGACTTACAGATAGTGTATGAGCACATTGCCTTTAGTGGAAATGGGTCTCAGACCTCGGCATACATTGGTTAGACTTGATCTTCACATCATCCGTCTAATAGAGCACGGAGGTATCTAAATTCAGCAGTCTTGACAAATGCAGTGTGTCAATCAAGGTTAGTGGGATACTTGCAGGGTATGGGTGATGTGTTGCAGACAGACTTGAGTTGCAGTTTGCAAGCACAGAGCAGTAAAGTTCTCTATTGCCTCCGAAAGCTCTGCTGTACAATGATACTGGGCGTGGTGGTACAGGTCTGTAACCACAGTTACTTGGGAAGCTGAGGTAGGAGGACCACAAGTTTAAGGCCAACCTGGGCAACTTGGTGAGACTTTCTTGTCATCTCCTTTACATTCCACATATTAGGGAGAGCATACAATATTTGTCTTTCTGGGTCTGGTTTATTTTGCTAAACATGGTGATCTCCAGATCCACCCATTTTCCTGCAAATGACATTTTGCTCTCTAGGACTGAATAGTACTCTGCTGTGTATACATACACCACATTTTCTTTATCCATTCATCCACTGATGGGCACCTAGGCTGGTTTTGTATCTTGGCTATTGTATATTGTGCAGGAATAAACATGATTATGCAGGTATCTCTATAGTATTCTGACATTAATTCCTTTGGGTGTATACCAAGGAGTGGCATAGTTGGGTCAAATGGTAGCTCTATTTTTAGTTTATTGAGGAACCTCCATACTGATTTCTGCAATGGCTGTACTAATTTACATTCCATCAGCAGTGTAAAATGATTCCTTTTCCTTGAATCCTTGCCAGCATTTATTGTTGATTTTTTTTTCCTCTGAATTACAGTCTTACTGATTGTGGTGAGATGGATTCTCAATATATATTTGATTCTCATTTCCCTGATTAGACTCTTCAATTATTGATTACATTTCTTCTAGGAAGCCTGGGCTTTTAAAGGGGAGAATATTTATGTTTGATGGGAATTCTGAATTTCTCACCTTGCCTGTCTTCTTTCTTTACACTAAGGAGAGGGAAAAGTCAGCGACAGTGGTTTGTATTGGCTCATTGTCTTGAGCACCACTAACGTCACTCTGAAGCTGAATGTCCCACGGAACTTATGTACAAATAGCTTTAACGGAATCTTGTCTCTTTTTTACACAGTCTGTGAAAATTAATGTCACTTTGATTGACAAGGAAATTTGAATCTGTGTATTCTTAAGTAGTGCAAGATGCACTGGCTGAAATTTAGTGTTGTGTGGTCCTTTGATTACCACGAAAGTCCCCCCACCCCATTTCCTCCTTTAGCAAGTATTTATTGAGTGCCTTCCAGGTGCCAGATACTTCATAATTAAATTCCTTACCTCAGGCCTGGCATCCACGGCTTGTCAGATTTTAAATTCTACAGGATCATGTAAGTTTGAGTTAATTAATTCTAGGTACTAAAATATAGGACTTCCTGTTAAGATGAAAATTAATCTTACAAGATTTACACAGATATTGCAAAGCCTTCTTGGAATTAAAGCAGCTTTTAAGATCTTTATATTTTGACAAGCTGGATCAAAATAATTCTACCAAAAAAACCGAAACAAAACAAAACAAAACCCCACTAAGCTTTAAAATATATTTCAAGTTGTTTTATGGTATTGGAAATAGTAAGAAAACTGGTAAAACAAAATTTGTAAAAATCTAAGTACATTTTAATGAAACACATCAAACTATGATTCAACAAACCCCTAAATATGACTACTTACAATAAGCATTAATAATTTGAATGAGTTTTTTCCAATAACATTAATAGTTACAAGGGTTGAGTAACTATTGAGTAAACATGTAAACATGAGTAAACATGTAAATTTTCTTTCAGTGGACCTCAACAACAAATCTTATTTTATAAAATTCTGTATTAATGGAGAGTTCATTTGAGAGTAAGCCAAAGGTAATTTTTGCTAATGATTTTCCTGTTCTAGTAGCAAGAATCTGAAACATACATCCACTGAATTGAAGGCTAATACACACTTCTTTACTCTACAGACATTAAGGAGATGTAAAATAATAGTGTTACCAATTCAAATGCTCAATAGAATTAAAAATTGGTGATATAGTAGCAAATCTCATATTCTTGTTGCTTTTCATATTCACAAAAGCAGTGTCTTGTTTAGATAGTATTTTATTTTTTATTGTTTATTTATTTGCAGTTCTTGGTCACTTTCCTCATCCCTGGGTCAAAACATCTGACACCTGTGACTCAAGAGGAGTGCGCTTTGTTTTGGTTCCGGAGTTTCAGTCAATGGATTGTCAGTGGCAGGGTGGAAGGGCCTGGAGGAAGAAAGCCGCTCCTGTCCCCGCAGACAAGTTGCAGAGAGGGAAGGGAGGAGCAGAGCAGGGAGTCAGACCATTCTGGGTCACACTCTACCGACGTACCTTGAACTAGGACCTGCCTCCCAGCAACAAGTCAGTCATTTGTAGCAGCCACAGTTCAATCACCTTCCACCAGCCTGCCTCTGAGCACAGGAGGCCTTGGGGGAATGGTCCAGATCCAAACCACAGTATGAAGGTGTTATGGCATATATCTACCTAGATGTCCCTCCAAAGCCTCATGCAGTCATGAGTGGGGCTTATATGAGGCAGCTGGATCTAGGGTGTGTGATGCTGATATTAAGGATGTGATGCTGGGATTAAGGGTGCCCTGGCCTGGGTGTAAGGACAGGTAGCCTGGATAGACTATAAGGCACAGAAAGAAGGCTGTTGCTGTTGCTTGCTGATCACTACTTTGCTGTCCTTCTGCCTTCTGCCCACCATGAATTGCTTCTCCTCTGTGATGCTCCTCTGCCATGCCACCCTGCCTTGGAGCCAGCCAACTATGAACTGAAACCTCTACAGTTGTGAACTAAAATAAACATTTCCTCCTTGAATTTTGGGTGTTCAGTATTTTGTCTCAGTATTATAGACAGAAGTAAGGCAGAAATATTATAGGCAGTCAGACAGGGCTGGGCCCTCAATGGAGTCAATACACAAGAGAAGAATATGCTACAACTATGGCTGGAGGCTGGAGGCTGGAGGCGCATCCATTGAAGGTCAGGTCTCAAGATAAGGATGGAAAGACCAGAGCCACACCCCTGGTTGAGGGATAAACAATGAACTGAAGATTACATCTGATAAAGTCTAGGTCACTCAGGTGGGCGACCAAGATCTCCAGATCCAACTCAGCCTGGAATGTCCTTGTTCTCTCCTTGCTGATTTACCACGTGGCTTTCTTCACTCTTACCTAAACGACTACACTTGTAATATTATTGGTTAATCATCATTTTGACACACATTGTACCCGCCTCACAATTTTGCTCTATAAAACTTCCCTGAAAAGTGAGCTCGTTGACAACCCACTCGGGTCCCCTCTTGTCTCTCAGGAGCTCTCTTTCTCTCTCTCAATAAATTTCCTACTTTTAACCTCCTTTGTGCCTTAGAATTCATTCTTCGACTTTGGGGAACACGAACTCAGCATAACTGACATCTAGCAGGTTGGGAGTTATATTTTTTTCCCCTATATCATCAGCAACGAGAATAGTGACTAAGACAGAAGGGTTAAACCCAGGGCCTTTGCACCAAGCTATATCCTCAGCCCCATTTTAATTTAAAGAAGCTGAAATTTAATCATTCTCCCTTTCTTGCTTTGCCTTTTTTGCAGGGTGGTGGAGGGGAATCATGCAAGAAGGAATTCCTTCCATGTATTTAGATTATTTTAAGATTTTTTTTAATCTTAAGATTTTTAAAGGAGCAATCTTTCCCATTTAAACAGGTTGTTGCTGAAATAGTTTAAGATTTCAGACTCCTTTGGTATTTCTCCTTGTTTGCCTTTACTTAAGGGAAAACCTATTTCCTATGCCCATTTTTCCTCCTGAGCGTATCTTCAAATATTTCTTTAAAAGCTACTAACTTCAGGCTTTTGTGGATTCTTTCAGCATAGTACAAGCCTCTCAGATTAGGGTGGGAAGTATAGCTCAGTGGGGGAGCACATGCCTGAGGCCCTGGGTTTGTCCTCAGCATTCAGGTGAAATCATTAAAATTGAAGACAATAGGGCCTGGGAAGTAACTCAGTTGGAAATTGCTTGCCTCCTATACACAAGGCGGTGGGTCCCTTCTCCAGCACTGCAATAAAATAAAACTGCATGCAAAAGCAAGTCTCAAAAGTTTTTGTGCAAGCAATAGGCTGCTGACCCAAATCACATCTTTTTAAAAAAAATTGTATATAACACATGAGCCAGGAGTGGTACCACATACCTGTAATCCTAGCACTCTGGGCAGCTGAGGCAGGAAGACAGCCAAAGAACTGGGGATGTAGCTTAGTTCCAAGACCCTAGGTGCAATCTCCAAGACCATAGAGTAATAATATTTATAATAATGAAATAAAGAAAGAAACAAATTACTTACGATAGATAAAAGTAAAAAGTTTCTAAGAACCAGCAACCTCTACTTCCTTGAAAGTCTGGGATGTATTTTGAACAACATCCTCTTCCTGAAACTGCAAAATCATGAAGTATTTTACTTTTTTTGTAGGTGAAGTTTACTTACATTCTTCTCAATTATTTTCAATCTTTCCATTTCTCTTGTTAAAATATTTCACATTATCTTATCATTCCCTGGAGATAATGAATTGCTGTTGGACAAAATGTGATTCTAACCTGAAAATATTTTATATAACTTACGGATTGTGCTTATAAAATTTTATCACCTGCTTCCTTAAGAAAATTCAGATACTATAAATTTAGCCTCTAACCTCCTTCAACATAATCTCTATTCTCATTTTATGACACAGTCTCTTCTGTTTTATTTAACGGTTTAATAGAGATGTGTTTGAAACTGACTGGAAGGCAATTTCAAGAAACGGTTTGCAGGCTACTTTTAATGGGCGCTGTTAGAATATTTATTGCTCTCAGATATAACATTATTATTATTATTAAAATTATTTGTTGATTGCCAGTAGTTGCTTGGAGCCACAAGAGACATAAAGAAGTCGTAATCACTGCCCTCGCCCCATTATCTGGCAAGTAAAAACAATGAGTCTCCAAATGGCTTCTCTGGCTCCACCTCAGACATTCTCCCCTTCAGGGCAGGGTTGCTGGTTGGGGCGAGACTGTACTTTCGCCTTGTTTTAACTGGCACCCTTCCTGCCAGCGTCCGCCTCCTCACCCTGTGAGCAAACACCAAGCCGGAGGTACGCCAGCAACCTCCACAGGATCATGAGCCAAGACCTGCAGGTCTCTGAACTGCTCAGACCTGGCAGGAAGTGTTAGAGAGAGCCCTAGAGGTCAGAGTCATTCAAAACTCACAGGAAGGGAAATTTCCTCACGGGAATGAAACGAAGAGTTTCACCCAACACTGGTGAGGACACTTGACAGACTCCTCTTGTGTCTGGTGTCACATGTTGCCTTCCTTCACTCGCTCATTGCTCACACCCACAGTACTGAGCCACTGTACACTTTTATTCTCTGCAGCACAATTCACTGGACCACTCAATGAAAGTTACCCTGTTTTTCTCATACCCAATTCCAGTTGACAGCAGAGTTTCAAAGGCACAGTCTTTGTGATCTCTAAGGGGGAAAGGAAGGAAAGGTCAACAAAGAGAAGGCAGGACTAGAATTGGGCTTGAACCCTTCATTCTCTGGCCCACCATTAAGCCCAGATGTTACACTCTTAGCCACGGGAACTCATCGCAGCATACTGTCCACATAGGAGAGGCAGTCTGCAAATGCGTGTTTCTAAAGGACTCTGCTAGGCTCTCTTGGGACTGGAGTGGGGCCTGTGTGCCAGGGCAAAACCTGAAGGAGCTTTCCCCAAACAGTACAGATTATTAGGCAGGACAAAGCATGTGTACCAGGAACTGAGACGCTAGGCCAGAGGTGGTGGCTAGGGGTGTAGCTTGGTGACAGGGCACGGGGGTTCTAGGTGGAATGTTGTGAAAATTCAGAGAAGAAACAGACTTCTAGCATTAATGAGGAGACAACAAAATAAAAATATACCATGACTTCCATGTTCTCTCTTTCCTTCATCATGAAAAATGTTTCATAAAAAGGGAAGATTTAACAGTAGAAAAGGAAAGGTGAAAAAATGAAGAAATCATTAAACACTTAAAAATACAAAAAAGGAGAGAGAGAATTTATGAACTCTAGAAGTTTCCAAGCCTCTTAAGGAGAATAAAATGCAAAACCTGTCTCTTTGTAACATTCTTCCTTTTAGGAAAAGGGAAGAAATAAATTTTCTATTACACGTCAGTGTGTGTGTGTGTGTGTGTGTGTGTGTGTGTGTGTGTGCGTGTCTCTGTGTCTGTGTGTCTGTGTGTCTGAATCAAATTGTTAAGGCTGAAACCTTCTCCAACTTACCCGGGACAAGGGAGAGCGGCGCTCAAGGACGACAAGAGACCAGATTCGATGCAAAAGCAACAAGCTGTTGTTAACAGAGCTCTGGGCCAATACTTGTCCCACGCAGGAGACAGTGGTAAAGGCCCCGAACTACAGAAGCGAAGGGTTTTTATGGGGAAGGGGAAAGGA
>PVJO010019102.1:0-12093 GCA_004026905.1 Hystrix cristata | reverse complement strand
CTGACCACCCGGTAATTGAGGTCGAGCTGCCCTATCCTTAAACTGCTGCTCTTTTCTTCTTTTCAAAATCAGTACCTGCAGTATCTAGTCTGTGATTGAGGGCTGGGATGTAAATCTTGAGGGAAAGAGACTGAGTGACTTCTCCTCTTTGGATTAAGTGATTAGTTTGAGCACAGTGCCATTCACTAAGATGGAGAAAATGGTGCAGAAAATCTCTGAGTTTAGAGACAAGAAAGTGAAAAAAATAAATGTGTGGCCATGTTATGTTTGAATTCCTTAGTGTAGAGGCTCTCAGACATTTTGGCTGTGACCCACAGCACATTTAACGACAAGACCAAGTTGACACACATGCATTGATATACTTGAATGTGCATGTGTGTGACAGAGTGTATGTTCTGTCCTCCACCCTGAGCAGGGGACACTAAGCTGTGGCCCAAGAGGTGAGCTGAAAGATGCCACCATAAGAAGAGACCCGTGAATTGTCAGGGTCAGGAGAGGCAGAAGAAAGCCTCAACCTTGTCCCTCATTTGCAGGTGGAACTCACTTGCAGAACATGGTGTCTTCTTTTCCTTCTCCTGGTCCCTTTCCTTCCATTTTGTGGTACTGGGATTGAACCTACTGGGCACTGACTGAACTATATCCCCAGCCTTTTTTTCTTTTTTTGACATGGGACTCCCTAAGTTTTCCAGACTGAGCAGAGGCAGGTAGTGGAACACACCTGGAATCGCAGCATTCTGAGAGGATCCCAAGTTCAAGCCCAGCCTGCTGGGCAACTTAGTGAGATTCTGTCTCAAAATAAGAAATAAAAAATGACTAGGGATGTAGCTTAGTGGGAAGGCCCTGGGTTCAATCCCCAGTACTGAAAAAGAAAAGTGAGACAAAGGAGGGATGGGGAGAGGCAAAGAGACAGAGAGAATAAAAGGAAAACTACAGACCAAAGTTCCTCATGAATATAACGAACAAAAATCCAGCCACTCTTTAACAAATGGTGCTGGGAAAACTGGTTTCTACATTCCAAAGTTGGAACCTAGACCCATATCTCTCACCACACACTAAACTGCAGTTGAAATGGATCAAAGATCTAAATATAAAAACAGAAACACTTAATCTATTGGAAGAGAGAAAAGGCAAAACTTTTTTTTTTGCAGGGGTGCTGGGGATTGAACTCAGGACCTAGTATTTGCTAGGCAAGTACTTTGCCACTGAGCTAAATCCCTGATGTAAAAACAGTAAAACTCTTGAAGACACAGGTGTAGGCAAAGACTATATGAACAAAACCCCGGTCACACAGGAAATATTACAAAGAATCAACAACTGGGATCACATCAAATTAAAAAGCATTTGCACAGCAAAAGAAGCCATCAGCAGAGTGAAGAGACAACCTATGGAGTAGGAAAAAAATTTACCAGCTACTCCTCAGACAAAGGACTAATAGCTAGAATATGTAAAGAACTCAAAAAAATCAGACCCCTTAAATTCAAACACCCAATCCAGAAATGTGTATTTGAAATGAATAGACACTTCTCAAGTGAAGAAGTACAAACCGCAAATAAACGAATGAAAAGTGTTCAACATCATGGGTCATTCAAGAAATGCAAATTAAAACAACATTGAGAATCCATCTCACTTCAGAAAGAATGGCTACCATCAAGAAAGCAACCAATTACAAATGTTGCCAAGACTGTGGGGGGAAAAGGAACCCTTCTCCACTGTCAGTGGGAGTGTAAATTGGTACAATCACTATGGAAATCAGTATGGCGATGCCTCAAAAAACTAAAACTAGAGGTTTCACTTGACCCAGCTATACCCCTCATACCGTAGTGATATACGCATACCCATATTTACAGCAGCACAGTTTATAAGAGCAAAATCTTGGAAACAACCCATGTGCCTATCAACAGATCAATGGATAAAGAAAATGTGGTCTTTATATACAATGAAATAGTACTCTGACATAAAGACGGATAAACCTGAGTCATTTGTAAGTAAATGGATATACCTTGAGACTATAATTTTAAATGAAATAAATAAGACATACAAATTTAACTATCACATTGTTTCTCTTGCATGAGAAACCCCAAGCATCAATAAGGAGCAAAATGGAGAATAGATATTGGGAAGTAGAAAGAACATGTTCAAATGGGAAGGGGAACAAGGGAGGGGGAAGAGGGAAGAGAAGGAAGAGAAAAAGGACTTAAAAACAAAAGAACAGAAGAAAAAATGGAAATGAAGCTTCTGTAAATGGGAAGGGGAAGAAGGATTGAAGGGGAAGGGAATGGGAAAAAAGATGAATTAAGATATAGGATACGGAGGTAAAAATTCTCTGTGATGAATATAGGCACTATGTACGGCAAATATATACTAGTAAAAATTTAAAAAAAAATCTATCTACATTAAAAAAATAGTACACACCATTACCAAAGGCATCCCAAATGTATTTTGTATCCTGGGAATAAAAGGCTGAACTAATACTCGCAAATCAATTAATGTGATGTATTGTACTAATAAGGTAAAAATTAAAAACTACATAATCAATTGCACAGACGTACCAAATCTTGAGTTTAAAAAAAATCTTGACAAACTAGATAGAAGTGCATTTCCTCAAACTGATAAAAGGCATCGTTTATAACCTATGCCTAACATCATACTAACACCATCTATTTAATGGTGTAGGACTGAATGCTTCCTCCTAAGTTCCTAAACAAGGCCAGGCCAGACTCTACTCCCACCACTGCACTGGAGGTTCCAACCAAGTGTTAGGACACACACTCAGAAGAAGAAGAAAACATATATACTGCAAAAGAGGAAGTAAATTTTTTAAATTCACAGATGACATAATCCTTTATGCAGAAAATTCTAAGGGAACCCACACAAAATATCTGGAACTAATAGATTAGTAATGTTGCAGGAGATAAGAACAATATACAGAGTCAATTTTATTTCTATAACAAAAACTACCCAAAAATAAAACAGTTCCATTCACAATAGAACAAAAAATACTTAGGATTAAACTCATCAAAAGTAGTGCCATTGTACATGCAACAAAATATTGCTGAGAGAAATTAAAGTAGACATAAATAAATAGACATATATTTATGGATTGGAAGTCTCAATATTGTTAAATAGCAATTTTCCCAAAATTGATCTGGATTCAACACGATTTTTATCAAAATTCCAGTAGGCTCTTTTCTTTTTGTAGAAATTGATAAGCTAATCATAAAATTTGTATGGAAATACAAAGGACCTTTGGAGTCAAAACAATGTTGAAAAGAAAGAGCAATGTTGGAGGATTTAACATTTCTCAATTTCAAAACTTACTATTAAAGCTACAATAAACAAGATAGTATAGTATGAGGATATTGGCATAGCGATAACCACATGAAACAGGATTCAGAATACAGAAATAACCCTACACTAAAGTTGAACTGATTTTCAATAGAGGTTCTAAGACAGTTTAAAGGGAACTGATAATCTTTTCAATGAACATGGCTGGGACAGCTGGATATGCTTTCTCAAAACAAAAAACCCCCCAAACTTCAGTCCTTGGCCTCTAAACAAAAGTTAGTTCAAAAATTCATCATAGACTTAATCCTAAGAACCAAAACTATGAAATTTCTAGAAGAAAACATTGGAGTTAGGCAAAGAATTCTTAGACATGACACTGAAGTCATGAACAACATAAGAGAAAATTAAACTGGACTTTATTAAAGAAAAAAATCTGTCCTTCAGTGTTAACAAAACACAGGTTACAGATTGGGTGAAAATATTTGTAAATTCTGTAACTGACAAAATATTTCTATCTAGAATATAAAAGAAATCCTTAGTGGGCAATGCTGTAGATATTTTTGGGAGTGTAATTTCCATTTTATTGTTCTTTCCCAGAGTGGGCAATAGATTTGAAGAGATGTTTCAAGTACAAGTAGCTAAGTGCATGAAAAGGTGCTCAACATCACTAATCACTAGGGAAGCAGGCATTAAAACCACAAGGAGATACTGCTATGAAGCCCTTAGAATGGCTGAAGCCCCAAAGCACGACACCGTGAGTGTTGGTCAGGAAGTGGAGAAAAACTGGAACTGTCCAACCTTATTGGAAGGAATGTGAAATGCTGCAAATGTTTTGCCAAACAATTTCTTAAAATGTGAAACACAGCAATTCCGCTCCTAGGAGTCAGCCCGAGAGAAACAAGTCCACGCATTCTCCTAATGGGGAATTCCGCCTGAGCCCACATCCTGGAAGGCAATATCATATAAGAATCCTCCCCAACCTTGTACTGAGAAAGGCTGACTGTAGGCGGTCACGTTACAGAGTTATGTCCTTCTGAATTTGTATATTGGAGCCTGCCCCCAGTGTGCCTCAGAACAGGATTACATTTAGAGAGAAGGATTTTAAAGAGGCAACGGTGCTAAATGAGGTCAGAATGACACAGCCCTGAGATGGGCACCTTTACAAGAAGAGGGAGCAACACTAAATGTTTTGCAAGGAGAAGCCTGAGAAAGACAGGGCTGAAGGCAGCACCTGAAGGTCCATGAGAGAGTGGCCCTGCTGATACTTTGATGTTGGGTTTCCAGCTTCTACAACTATGAGAAAATAAATTCCTAGGTTTTTTGTTTGTGGTACTGGAGGTCAAACCCAGGAAACTCCACTGAGGAAAAGATCCCCAGACCTTTTCCTTTTTTATTTTGAGATGCTGTCTTGTAGGGAAAGTTGGGGGACAGGCAGGGAAAGTTAAAGGGCCTCAGTGAGGTTTCTGGCAAATGAAGAGTTAAACCCCTGCTAGAAAGGGTAGCTAAGAAAAACAGAGCTCATAAGAAGGCCTGGCTCACTTCATGTGGAGACAAAACTCCTCCATCCCCCACCCCATGAAGCTCAAGAAAAACAAAATGTGGGGGGCTATATTATAAAAACCCAGTATATAAAAATATGCACTAACACCTAGACACTCACACAGCTATATATAAATACAGATATTTTATTATTCTCTCACTGTATTAATACACCAAAATGTACATGTATCTCATTTTGCTTACTCGTCCTCAAATGTGGGGCTCTGCTGTAACCCTCACAAGACCCTGGATGGGACAAGGGACCACAGAAGTGCTTATCCAAGAATGTACACATAGGCTGTGGAAGGGCTGATGGCCAAATCAGGGGTCCCACAGCCCACGGTAGCCAACCAAGTTATAACAGCTCTCAAGGGGGAGAGCCCCTTTCTGGCCATGTAATAAAAGAAGCTGAGAATAAAGACTCTCCAAGTGTCAGCTCTGTGCTCCCTACCTTACTCTGACAAGGTAGCTATCTACCTACTTGTTTTCTCTCCTTTTCCCAATAAAATGATTTTGCTTCCCTATTTCTTATCCCTTTCCAATAAAGTGATTTTATTCTCCTTCTGAACTCACAGCTCTGAGTCTTTGATTGACGTAGGTTTCTTGTGAACCGTAGATAAAAATCTAACTTCATGCTCTCACTCAGTTGCATAGACAGCGCTCAAATTTGCCATCCTCCTGACTCCTCTTCCCTCAGTGCTGGGATTACAAACTCTCCATCGTTTTAGCCACCTGCTTTGTGGTATTTTGTTGTGGCAGCCCGAGAAAACTACTGCAACCACCATCCTCTAGTGTATTTCCTTCCATCCTTCTGATGGAAGACTCACCGATGGCTCCCTCGTTCACTTGTCTCTGAAGCTCCAAGTTTTCCTTTTCTTGAAGCTGTTCCCCACTACTGAAAGTTCTGCTTGTGACAGCAGCCTGCGTGAAACACTCGATCACCTTAATCACCCTGTGCATTTTGTTATTCACATCACAAAGACTTGCACGTAGTTACTCATAGGAGCAGCATTCACAAACAGGAAATGGCCAAATGCCACTAGCGAATTCCATTAGTGAACTGATAAACAAAATGTAGTACATCCATACAAAGGAATCTGTTCAGCAATAAAAAGGAACATGTGCTGCAGTATAGACGAGCATTGAAGACATGCTAAGAGAAAATGCAGCAGGAGGCTAGCGCATGACAATGTGGCTGCAGCAGCTGGGCACAAACTACCAGTTGAGACTGAGTAACCACAGGCGCAGACAGCAGCTCCCAAGCCTGACACGGAATCAGGCCAAACCCTGCGCCCAGCACCAATCTTCTCACACGAAAACACGCTGAACCTGGCACCTGATACCAATTTCTATACAAGATCAAGTGGGACACCTGGACCAACTGCTAAAGAAGCCCTAAAAGGACAGCAGTGATTGATTTTGTCGCCGCTGCCCTCTTTTTCTTGCAGTGGTCTGTTCTGGTTGCAGGACATATCTTCTCTTTTTCCTTCAAAGCACCCTTTTCTCCCTGAGCACTTCTTTTGTACATCTTTTCCCTTTTCTTTTTCTTATTTCGTCCCTAAAATAAATGGTAATCTTTCACATCCACTAATTGTCCTGACCGATTCATTGATCAGGACAGTAAGAACCTGGAAAGCGCTGCTGGTCCCTATCCCATCTGATCACAAAAACAGGCAAATGCATACGGAATGATTGCATTTGCATGAAATGTTCAGAGAGGCAAATTAGGCAGAGAGCAGATCAGTGGAAAACTGGATTTAGAAGTAGTGAGGATGTCTTCAAATAGATGAAAGTAAATTTTGGTGGTGATGGTCTTCTACAATGGACTATGGTGATGATTGCACAGCTCCAAGCATTTGCTAAAAGTCATGAATCATATACTCACGGTGGGTGAGTTTCATGGCCTATAAATTACATCTCAACAAAGCTGTATAAACCAAGAAGCGCAAAAAATAAAACTCAAATGCTACAGCAAACTATGATGATTTGTTATCAAAACCAGTTTTATCCAAAGAGTGCCTTGAGCATCCAGACTTCCGGTGTTCAGCGTGATGGCCTCATTGACCAAGCTCCTAGAGATACCATGAGGGGAAACGGAGAGAAACCCCTACAGAACCGCAGATCCATGTTTGACCCAACTGTCTCGTGAGGTTTTTGCCGCCCTGACCAAAGACCTGATTTATATATGTCCCACTTTAGTAGAAATGAAGACTAAGGAAAGAAACCAACTTGATGAAGAAGCGGACTATCCAGTCCAGGCTGTTGACCATGGGGCCAAAAAAATAATGGATAGATTACAGTTTCACCCTACTTATTGAGAACAAATGGTTGCTAGTAATTTTTTACGTTGCATTTTAAAAAATTAGGCTGAAACTTAAAAAAAAAATACCTGTCGTGTTTTGTTATTTACATATGGGGCCAATTCCCATTTAGTAGTCTGTGGCTGTTGAACATATGAAAACACAGAGATTCAAAAGCCGCTTGCCTAGCTGGGCTTGTGGTCACATCCCTGTAATCCTAGCACTGTGTGAGGCTGAGGCAGGACAATCAAAATTTCCACTCCAGCCTGGGAAATTTAGTGACTTAGCAAAATCCTGTCTCAAAATAAAAATAAAGAAGTAAATAAAAAGGTCTGGGGAGGTAACTCAATGCAGAGGCCCTGGGTTCAGTTTCCGGTACAGAAAAAAAAGACACTTCCTCTTCCAACTATAATCGAAATCAAAGCTTACTCCATCCCCGGTACAAATTGTTTTCATTGTTGTCAATGTCCTCCTCTTGTTAGAACCTTTCTCCCATCACATCTTTGCATATTACGAATTCGCACCCGGCCTTAAATACTTATCTCATAGGCAGATTCATAGTTCGTTTCTTCTTGAAGCCTCATGCTTTGTCAGTTACACTTGAACACAAGGAAACAGAGCCTTATTCCTGGGGTAGTCTCCAGGGCACCCTGCGCTCTGCAAGCTTCCCCAAACCTTTTGAATTGAATGGAATGTACCACCCCCTGGTGGCTGCAAAGGAAAACAACTTTAGACTTTGCAACAGGATGCTTCACCTTCCTCACCCTGCTGGTCTGTGGATTTTGGAGGACTTGATTTGTGAAATGCAAGTCAAAGGAATTTGGAGGAGGGTGTTCTAACTGGGCTGCGATGATGACTGACCATCCCCCACATCAATACCAGCTCAGGCCACCCGTTGGAGATTACAGACTCAGAAATTACCCCCTGTGCCCTTTGTTTTTCTTTCTTTCTTTTTTTTTTTTCTGTTTCTCCCCATTCCACCTTCTCTTGCTATCCTATTTTATCTTTGGGAATCTTTTCCCCTCTCTATCAACTTTTCTTTGTTCACTATTTTAGGGGGAGTACTGTAGGTCAAACGCAGAGCCTCACACATGGTAAGGAAGCACTCAACCACTGAGCTACACCCCCAGCCCTCATTTCTCACTTGCTTTTCTCATCTTTTTATTATTCAGTTCTTTGGTTTTCTCTTGATTTCCACTTATGTATGCTCAGTTTATCCAGTGGGATTGCACAGGAAACGCTACCTATTTTTTAAGGTGTTGAATGGACTGGATTAAACTCCAAATTCAGTCACTGATAACCAGTTTCAGGGCTGAAAAAGATTTCTTCAAAAATAGTAGTTTACATTTTTACTTTTCATGCTAAACTGTTATCCAGTGTGGTTTCACATCTACTCTTTGATCTTGATATCTGCAAGGAATCTTTTTACAGCAAACATACGGGTATTAGGATTATCTTCATTCAGTGAAAAAGTAAACGGAAGTAGAGAGAGAATAAACACTTGTCCGAGGCACAGACGTTCAATCTGACCTGCATCCCCACTGCTCATCTCTGTGCACCAGCCCTTTTATAAAGCTGATTTCAGAGGGGTTGGAACCAAGCGTCCTTACCACAGTGGTTTGGTTTAGCAATCACTTATCTTTTGGAAGCCTATAATCACTTCATAATTTTGAAATCTTATTGTTTAAAGTTAGGGGCAATGGGCTGGGGATTTAGCTCAGCGGTTAGAGTGCTTGCCTTGCAAGCATAAGGCCCCGAGTTCGATCCCCAGCTCAAAAAAAAAAAAAAATAAAGTTAGGGGCAAAGTGCATCTAATTGCTCAAAATTCACCTGAGTTTATAGAACATTATGTCCAAAAGAATTAGAAGTGATCCTTTCCAAATTCTCTCTTTAAGCAAATGACAAAACTGAGGCTCAGAGAAGTGAAGGGGTTCGTCTGAAGTTGCACAGCTCATCTGTAACCTGACCAAGAACAAAACCCAGGTCTCTGGGGTCTTGCTTGGTGCCTGCAGTTGGATTCAGCACAGTGTGCAGTGAGTGGGAGCTGTAGGAACCAGAACCATAGACTCAAGCAGACCTGGGTTTGCATCTCAGCTCTGCCACTTGCTAAATCACTTTAGGTAAGACATTTAAGCCTCAGTTTCCTCATCTGTAAAATGGTGATAAAATCTTGCTGTGGTTGTATAGGGTTATTATGAAGATTAAAACTATAAATTACTTAGTAGAGGAAAAATGTGTAGCTTGATAAAAGATACTTCCATTTTGAGACCAGTATAGCATTGTAGCTGAGAAAGTAGTCTTTGGAGACAAGTGGGTTTCTAGTTGTCAGCCATTTGGGAAGGTATCTAACTTTGCGTGTTAGTTTCTTCTTCTGTAGGATGAAAGGACACAGTAGTGCTACTTGCCTCATAGGATTCTAGAAGCTCAGTGGAAAACAGTAATTCATGAAGATTCACATGTGCTTGATGTACAAGCCAGAGTCCAATAAATGGGCACTATGATCAGCCTCCTTTCTGGGTTCCAACAGAAGTTCAGACCTTTCATGGGCAAAACCCTGAAGGTAGAGTTTAATCTAGAAAATATTTTATTATAAAATATCATTTTCTTTCCAAAGTAATGAAGTTTTCAAGGACATCAGGAGGAAGAAGGCAAAAAAAAAAAAAAGAGTACAACCTTCTCATTATCAAATGAAGGTAATAGCTACCAAGCACGTGTCATGTGGGTGCCAGGTCTTCACACCAGTTTCCTGTTTCATTGACTCCTCAGCAAATCCACTCATTTGGTATGAGAGTACTCAGACATCTGGGTATGGTGATGCACACCGGTAGTCGCAGCTCCTGGGGAGGCCGAAGCAGTAGGACTGCTTCATACAGGAGTTCAAGGCCAGGCTGGGCAACCTACTCTATTTCAAAAAACAAAAAACAAACAAACAAAGCTCAGAAACAGACAGATGAAGTGCTTAGTCTGGGGTCATCCCACTAGTAAGCAGTTCAGCCCTGGTGAATGTCCCTCCAAACGATATTATTCCACTGTGCCATTTTAATTCTGCCTCCCAAACTAAACTGTCGAGAGAATAAAAATTTGAGACTATCAAAAATTGAACTAGATTGACAACCTATCCTAATTACCAAAATCAGCAAGAGAGAACTTCTGTATAAAACTTTTATAATGCCAGAAAAACCCTTTTGATGTTTATTCCATGAAATCTCTTGAATATTTTCAAATGAAACTCCTGCCACAGTTGGCTTTTGAATTCTGCATTAGTCCACTAGGGCCGACATAGGGGGAAAAAAAAAAAGCCAGACTGGGAGGATGATTAAAAGCAGAAATGTATTTTCTTGCAGTTGTGGGTGCCGAGGGCTGAGATCAGGGTGCAGCCAGGCTTCTTCGGCAGCCTCTCTCCACTTACGATCGCCTTCTCGCTGTGTCTTCATCGGGCCTTTGCTCTGTGCACACACATTCCCAGTCCTCTTCCTCTTCTTAAACACCCTTTAACGACCCGACTCCGGTCTCCGGTCTCGACAGGCACCTTGGGAGGTCAGGGAGTCAGCTAACGAATGAGGAGGGGGTGTGATTCGGTGGATAAGAAACCCATCCAATCTTTTATCCGCAGGGTACTGGAGTGTTACTCAGAAATCCTGTCAGGAAGATGTTGACTGGGCAGCATGAGCACGAATCTGACGTCCATATCTCCAGAATTACAGAATGTGTGAGCCTGAAGGGAACTTGGAGGATGTACGCAGTTCTGTGCCTTCTTTTCTCAGTTGATAGAATTTAGGCCCAGAAAGCGGAGGGAGCTGGTGTGAGAGTCACATGTCTGGGACTGACTGGCATCCCCGCTGGAACCCCAAACCACTCCGGTGGTGCAGGGCTCATTGCACTAGGATGCACCTGCTATTTCAAATCTGATTTTGTCTATCATGTCGTCCCTGCTTTTTACCACCTTGATGTCACCGATTCGTTCATACCTAGAAAGGTGCAATTCAGCTCATGCCAAGTGCTCCGCTCTGAAATGCATTGTCTTGTTTAGTCCTCGCTGAGGTCTGTGAGGGACATTGTGGCCTTCCTTGGTCTACAGATGAGGACGTCTGAGAGGCTAAGTGACCCGCCTGTGTTTCCCGGCCTGGTAAGGGGCACAACCTGATGTGGGCACCATCAGAAGGTTCACGTGCTGGTTAGTGCTCTGGTCCCTCATCGATGACAGTGCTGCTGGTTCGACGGCAGGTGGTGAAACAGGGCAACCGCGGACCATCACGGGGCACCCGAATGGCTCCTTTACTGTTCCATTTCCCACGCAAAGAGGCCTGGTGGCGAAGCAGAGTCCCTGCTTGGCAGGCCTCGGGTACTTCAGGCAGATGGGCTGGGAAGTATTTTATAACAAAAAAAGACCTTACAGTGATTGTTTAAAAAAAATTTAAAAACCTTTCTATGATTTTTTAAAATACACTATAAAAAAGTATAAAGGAAGAGTCAACTCTCTCCTCTTCTGGGCCTATCCTGAATTGCATTCTCCAGAGATAATTGTTGTTGTTGTGTCTCTACTCAGACATACTTAAAGATATATGGGAGCGTATGTATAATATATGTAATTATAGTGTGATGACACACGCATAATGCATGTGATTATACTGTAGGGTACCACTATTCCTATTGTTTCACAATGTGTTTTTTATTTCTTAATGGTATGTCTTTGACATGCTTGCATATAACTATATATAGTGTCATCTCCTCCTCCTGCCTTTCCTCTTCCTCCTTCTCCTCCTCCTTCTTCCATGTTTTTGTTTGCAGCACTGATAATTGAATCCAGAACCTTCACACTGAACTATGAGCCCACCCTTTTTTTCCTAATTAATTTTTTATTAGTGAATGGTGTGGTACATAATGAAGACATACATCGTGGGGAGTTGTACATATACATATTACATCTTAGTCCTTTTTTTCACCTACCCCTCTTTTCCCTCTCCACTCC
>PVJO010019101.1:0-35109 GCA_004026905.1 Hystrix cristata | reverse complement strand
AGGAACATCCATTTACATACAAATGACTCTAGTTTATCCTTTTTTATGGCAGTGTAGTACTCCATTGTGTAGAAAAACCACATCTTCTTTAGCCACTCATTAGTTGTTGGGCATTTAGGTTGTTTCCAAGACTTAGCTATTACAAATTGTGCTGCTATGAACATGGTTGTGCATATATCACTGTGATATGATGATTTTAATTCTTCTGGGAAGATACCAAGTAGAGGAATATACACATCTAATTGTTTCTCTGATATGAGAAACCATAAGTGTAAATAAGGACAAAGGGGTAGAACAGATATTATGTTTTTTAAAAAAGAGATAGTATTCAAAAGAGAGGAGAACTAGATAGGGAAAAGGGGATAAAGAAGAAGGTTAAAAGAAAAGATGAAAGGGGAAAAAATGGAAAAGTGTAAATAAACTTGTTGCAAATAGAGAGGGGTGGGTGAATGGAAAGGTGGGGAGGGGAAGAGGGGGGAAAGCCAAGATACATCATGTACAGGTACAAAATAACCATGCTGATTATGATCATTATGTATACAATGTACCAATACATGTTCTTGGTAAAAAAAAAAAAAATTACTTGAGACACAAATGACTGAAACTAGATTTGTCCAATTTGAACTAAAATCGGTTGTCCTGTTCTTTCGCAGTTCTAGGGATGAAACCCAGGGCCCTATGCATGTTAGGCAAATGCTCTACCACTAGCGACACCACCAGCCCACTATTCTTATTTTGAATCATACTTTTCTCTATGACAACATCTGATTTTGGCACAGGTGTTATAGTTATATGTCACTGATACCATTATGAGAAATGTACCAGCTAAACAATTTTTTCTTTTTGCTTCTAGATCTCTAACAGTTTATGGCAATTACCTTTGTTATTTTTTCAAGTGTTAAGGCCATAATAGGAAAACACAGTGTTGATAGTCTACTTAAGATATAATCAGTGGCTGGGTGGATAGCTCAGTGGTACAGCACTTGCTGAGCATGGATGAGAGCCCTGGGTTCAATTCCCAGAACTGAAAAACAGTCTTACAGAATTTACTAGCCACTTAGAATAATAACCTAGCCATTACACATCAAATAGCCCGGAAACAAGAGTTATTGGACAAGCATAAGCCTGTGTTACCCAACTGTTTAATCAAAGCACTTAAGAGTTCTCTTGTTCATCTGTTTTCAAGATCGGCAGAGTTATAAATGTTGGAGCAGGAATCTCATTTCCTGAAAACAGTCTTCAAGGAATATGGAAATTTTGTTTTATATTGCTGATGATGGAAGTGGATAATTATCTAGGTGGAGGAAAACACGATGAGAACCTACCCAAGATTATCGGGCAGCACAAAATTTCTTTCTCTGGTGCAGTCAGAGCAGCCTTAGAGAATGAGAATAGCAGCTCCTTAGTTGCAGCCACTAGAGAGCAGGTATGAAACAGGATACTGTGATTTCATAAGAGAAAAGTAATGCTAGTATTTTCTCTTTGAAGTGAAGTAGGGAAAATGGCAGTTAAATTGAATAAGGATAAATAAAACTTTATCATTAACTGGTTTAGTGATGAGGAAACATGTTATATAAATTCCTTGAATCTTGCTCTGAATGGTGGTCTTCTTTAAATTCTGTGTGTATAGTCACCCTCTGTATTCATGGGTCTGCATGCATAGATTCAACCAACTGCAGACTGAAAATGTTAAAAAAAAATTTTTTTTGCATCGTACTGAACATGTATGGACACTTTTTCTTGCCGTTATTCCATAGACAATACAGTACACTAACTATTTACAAAACATTTACATTGTATTAGGTATAAATAATCTAGAGACAATTTAAAGACTATAAGAGGATGTGCCTACATCATATGCAGATACTATAGCACTGTATTTGAGGGATTTGGACATATGAGAATTTTGGAATCCAAGAGGTCCCAGAAACCATCCCAAGGATACTGAGGGATGAGTGTATTATAAATAGAGGAAATGCCCCTTAGATGCTCTGTTTAACTTCTCATCCCTTTCCCTGCAGGAAGCTGCCCAAACAGGAAGGATTCGATATATAATATTCTATAAGGATATCCTTGAAACAAACCTATACTAATGGCAAATGTACAAAGTACAATTATTTAATAATCAGTTTTATTGTTCTCGTAAGTCTCTTGCTTTAGAAGCTATGAGCTTTCAAACAAATGTCCATTTCGACTAACATCATGACAAATGTGATATTTTTTAGAGATGTAAAGTACAAGTGCTCCTTGTAGAATTATTATTATCATTTTCATTATTTTTGGCCAGCTTTCTTGGCCACGTTCTCTCCATCTTAGAACAGAATATGACTTTCATATGATTGGGAAGAGTGAAAATCCGAAAAAGGTCAACTTACACCAGTGGGCAGGATCTTGTGCACTACTGGGGTGAATATATGCTTGGTACCAGCCACTTTCAGGAAACATTTGTTGAATGAATGGATGAAAGAACAAGTAAATTAAATAGTGTGTGTGTTTGTGTGTTTGTGTGTGTGTGAGAAACTATGCAACTAAACTACTTAGAGTTCAAATTACTGGATACTTTTTTAGTTGTTCAATTGTCTGGGCATTAAAGGTTGCTTTTAAAAAATCAAAAATCAATTTAGAGTACTTTTCAAGAGCATTCTTTCTAGAGTTCTAGATGTGATTGTAAATATGAAGAGATGTCTTTTTTCCTATCCATTGCTATCATGTTAAGGGCAGTTTCGTATGCTGCCAAAAGCAATAAGACAAACATCTCTCAAACATAATGCAGACAAATTGCCTACTGCTATTTGATGAAAGAGAAACAAAATTGATCATATTTGGTGCTTTTATATAAATAAGAATATTTTTTAAAACCACAGGCGAGAAGAGTTTCCTAGAGTAGTAATAAGTGATGGCTTGGCATTTCTTTCTTTAAAAATATCAATATCAACTGTCTAATATATAGGTTTTACCTTCTTTTGCACAAAGTGAAACCATAAAATAATTGTTAGTATATATAGGACAAATAGCTCTTTATTACTGGAGGTCTTCTCAAAATCTTGTACTCTGAGATTATCTCAAAGGGAATAAAAATAAAGTTATAAAAATATTTCTATTGGCAACATATTTTTCCTGCTGTTTTACAGAACAACAGGGTAGGAAAACAATTCACTGAGAATATACTTGATAATAACTTAAAAATAGAGTACCTTGGAATATTTTTCCTACAAATGATTTTATATTGGAGATGAATCCTCTTACAGCTTCTAATTCAAACCATATATTCTGGATTTAATACTGGGATTCAATATTTTAACTGTCTCATATAAAAGATAGGGAATAGAGTGAAGATCTCTCTGACAATAGTGAAATACAGTTATAAAAACGACCTCAAAACCAGCTGAAAGATGTTGTAGACTTCAATAAATATAAAATTGTCATTGGCTTCTTGCTTTGAGTATCTATAAATTCAGGTTCTTTATGAAAAATAAATTTTAAATATGCAAACACAGCTTTATTTCTCAGCTTCGTGGCTGTTTTGTTATTGCTGGCAAGCAGAACACAAATCACTCATCGGCTTTCAAGAGTAAGTTTGCCTTCTTAGAGTGTGCTTGTGCGTGAACGCACGTGTGTGAGTGTGTGCAAACATTTGTGTGTATGTGCATGTGTATATACATCTTCTTTCCGAATTAAATCAATACCATTGCTTAGCAAAATACAAAACACAGACTTATGCTATTAAAGGTTAGATCTAAAATGTTCCCCCAGAAGTCTCACGTGTTCAGAGGTGGAGCCTGGTCGGAAGAGGCAGGTCACTGGAGGAGGATATACCCTTGTCCCCGGCTCCTCCCTTTGTCTCTCTGCCTCCTGCCTGCCATGGGCTAGCACCTTTCCTCAGCCATGTCCCTCTCTCAGGCTGTTTCCGCCTTGGAGCTAGCCATCTATTGACTGAGACCATGAGCCAGAACAAAACTGTTCGCCTTCAAATTACTGGTGTTGGCTATTTTGTTACAGAGACAGAAAACCTGACTAATATATATGGGAAAATGGTAGTTTAGAAAAAACATCTGTGCTTCTCTATACCAATCGTTTCATTAACTTAAAGCACTTTTCTGTGAAGATATTTCTTTCATTCTCTGCCCACTCACCTGGAAAATACACACAAAGCCTCTCTTAACATACCAGCAACTCGTTTCCTGAACCGTCACTGTAGATGCTGCACAGCCTTTGGCTCTTTGAGACTTGATCTCGGCACTCAAGGATCTCATGGTATGTGTGGTTAGCAGACTTACAAGAACACTGGTAAACAAAGTAAAATCATGCAAAACCAGGAGCCTACGGAGGAAGCAAATGTTAAAGATTTCGGTGATGAGGGAAGGTACGCTTTTGGTTCTAAGTGCTGACTTAAATGCTTTTCTCTCTTTTTAGAATGTCATCTTCCTCATTTACAGTAGGGTAGAAATCCTACATTTTTAAAAACCAGGCCCAATGCCATCTTTTTTTAGGGAGATTTTTGTTATCACTCTAGTTAGAACTGGTATCCTCCAGCCCTTACAGTTTACATTGTTTTATTCTGTGCTAATCCCACCACGGATATCACATACAGTTCCATCTTGTAATTCATATTCATACATATTAGCAAAAAGAAAAAAAAATCTCTTCCCTTCCTGAAGGGCCAAAACTAGATCTTTTGTATCCTGGGATGCTCCACAGCACTAAGAACAGTGTCAACTACTCGTTGAACATGTGCTCAATTTATGCTTATAGAATGATTATAAAGTCAAATGACTAGGCTACAGGATTTCACATAAAAGCCCTATGGATATTTGTATTGTTTATTACAGTTCATCAAGACCATCCCCATACACTTCCTTTATTAATTCTGAATGGTAATTATTATTATCACTGTCTTACATGTCAGTAAATCGAGAATCAGAGACATTAAATCACTTTTTAAACCCAGGATAGCAAAGAATGACAGAGCTGGCATTCAAACCTGGGTCTTTTTGCTCCAAGTCTTGTACTTTTTCTGTTCTCTCACTGTCTCCTATGCTGATTCATTCTCTAGCCACTATAGCAGGGATGGCAAACCTTTTAGAGCTTTCAATGATATAAACATCCCACCGCAGCATGTGCGCCATAGGTACACCACTACTGCACTATAGGATTTATTTAAATGCATTTACAATCTTAATACTTGTAGATGGCAAGTAGTTTGAGGAAAGGCCACTGAGGTTCTCAGCGTTCTTAAATTATTAATGTAACACTTCACTTCTATATATTTGAATGACTCTTGTGCCAGTTAAAAAATCTGTGATACTCATGTTTCATCAGATCCTATATATCTCAAGTAGGGGCTTTTCAGATAGTAAGGCCCTTTCTCCTTCTCCAGAAAGCAGTTTTTCGTTATTATTTATCTTATTTTGGGAATATTTCACTGTAAATGTCAATACATTGTACAAATATCCTTGAACTTCTCAAACATAAAATCTAGTTTGTGATATTAACAATCTAGATAACATGATTCTTTCTCTCATTCTTCTTATACATACACATAAATATATGTATATGTATCTATGTAATTATATATGTATAAATACATTTTTGAAGCATAAAGATAAAATGACCACCCATGAATCCATCACCTATCCTAGGCACTAGAACAAGATCAGCATTACTGAAGTAGCCTGTATGTTTTTCTCAAATCCCGCCCTCTGCCTTCCCAGTTTATGTTTTTTAACTTTAAAAATAGCTTAGCAAATATGTATATCCCTGAGCACCATGTTGTCTAGTTTTCCTTCCTTTTTTAAAATAAAAATGATACCATAGTATATGTAGTATTTTGGGACCTTCTAAGTTTCCCCACTTAATGTTATATTTTTATCATGAGCCATATTGTAGTTTGTAGATACAGATAACTCATTTTTGCTGTTCAATAACATTTCATTCTGTGAATAAACTGCATAGCATTTATCTCTTTTATGGAAAAGGAACATCTGGGTCATTTGCAGTAGTTTTACTATTAAAATCATAAAACAAAAGCAGCCAAGAACAAACCTTATTCCCTCCTGGTACATATGGAATAGAGTTTCTCCCTCTTACATCCATGCTTACTCTTTTCCTTAATATTTTGTCACTATCTAGAATTATGTGTGTACACACATATAATTACACATCTGTATCTCAATAATTACTTGGATCTACCCAGGAATATAAGATCTTTGTCCTTTTCTTTTGATGCTGCATCCTCAGTACGTAGGAAAGAGCATTAGGAGATCAGAAAATATTTGATGAATGAGTGAATAAACGGGGTTTCACCACTTGATTGCTAAGTAAAATGTCCTGTTATAACTCCCTGTTGATGAAGAAATCACGGAATATTAAAAACACACTGAATGTCTATTCAGGAAATTCTCTCCTGCTCCTAGATCTGCCACTAAATGGCTGTGAAACTCTAGGCATATTACTCAACCTTACTGATTCTAAGTGGTAAAATTTATTTAAGGGAGTAATATAATTCTGAGTGTTGTGAGGATTAGTCTGAGGATTTATACAGAACTTTTATAAACCACGAATTGATTAAGATAAGTTAGCTGTCATTATTCCCACACATTTAATGATATTTTAAAATGAGAATAAAATTAATTATTTTAAATCAAAAAAATTCAGAGGCTTGGCAGAAAAGACACCTTTTTTCTTGGCAGAAAAAAAGTGAGAAATGAAGTTCTGGTGGGCTAATCTGGTATACTTCATTTGTTGAATGTGCAATATCAACCTCTTGCTGAAAAATCAAGTTATTTTTAACTTCAAGCAAGCATAAAGATCTCTTTTTAAGTAGGGCAACCAAGATAGTGTGTTACCCTTTCCAGTCAGCCTGCCTAAATGACATATTCATCTTTCATTTCAAAATAAGAGTTGATGCATATAGTTGGGAACTAAAAAGAGAGTCTTCTATGGATGAATCCTTAAAAAGTCTGACTATAAAACAACTAAAGTGGAAATGTCCATTTATATTGAATTACTGTTCTATAGTCTAAAGAAATGAGATTTGTTTTCTTTTTCTATCTCGGATTCACATGGATCGGTGGGCACAGGCAGAAGTTATATCTCGGGGAAGCTTTTTGTCTGCCTGATTCCAAAGCAGTATGATGGAAATGAGCCCTGGATTTAGAATTGGATTATCCCAAAGTTACCTAGAGTTAATAGCCTTGGCCTCTATTTTATCATGTGCAAAATGAATTAATAACAACATTGCCCCATCCTGGTGTTGTAAGAATTAAGTGTGGGTATGTGAATGAAAGCCTGGATAAGCTTTGAAGTCAAATGCAGATGCTGATATTATATGATCCAAGTTATGAAGAAATTTGCTGTCTTAGACTATTATGAGAACCCAGGCCTAGCGCACAAATGTAAACCGAGTAGTTCAATGCTGCCTTCTTCCTGTTCTTACATTTATCAAGCACTTCCTCTTCCTTCCTGTTCCTCCTGTACCCCAGCCCCACTGCCTCACCACCTGCTGAAGGTCTTCTGTACAGCAGACACAGTACTCTTCTTTCCTGGGAACCTCACAGCCCTCTGCCCTACACTTCCACCTGCGTCCTTTCCACCCAGAGTGACTCTGCCGTCTCCCTCCTAAATACCTGACAGAGCAGGTGTCAACCTAGTGTCTGGCTTCACGTTCTCTCAGAGCTGGGAATTTGGGTATGAACTCTGGACAAAGTTTATATCACCACAGAGATTCACTGAGAAGACTGAGGACAAGAAGGTTCACTGGGAAGCATTAACTTCGCTGCCAATTGTGCAAAAGTGTTAGGACATTTTCACATATGCCAGGAACCCTTTGGAAAACACAGGCATCTCTCACCCTTTGCACAGGGTGTGTGACACAGTTACTCTGAGATCACTGCTAACAGACACCCAGGGAGTGGTGTCTAGGGCTTTTAATTCTTTAATGTCCTCAGTGAAAACTTGAGTAGATGAGTTAAGAGAAAAAACAAGTTCATTAAGGAAAAAAAGAGGAGTGTTTAAATCAAATATGGCTAACCATGCATGGACTGGATCTGGACTAAGAAACAGCTCTAGGAGCCTTTGGCCTACCTCATTTCTCTTGTGGGCCTATGTAGTGTTTGTCTTATTGTCTTAGTTTTGCTCCAAAATTCCTAACCATTCCCATCTTTATTTTTTTTTTTTCCAGGACACATCACTGCCCTTCTTCAGTGATAGTCTTTGAGCAAAGCCAGCTGGTAGGTTTCCAGCCCACCTATTCATGACACAGCCAGTAGCCAGGGCTTTGTGAAGAACAGCCCGACTCTGCCTCCTTAGGCAGGCCGAGGGTCTGCAGGGTTCCAACCAAAGACAAACATGAATGACAGATACAGGACACTGCAGTATCAGGATCCACTGAACACGAGAGAGAGAGAAATGCCTTTGAGCAGATCTATGCCTTAGCTTGACAGTTCCCCTCAGGACTCATAACTGCACACTACCTTCTTCCTCCCACCTCTGCCATGAGCAAGGTTACTCCCGTAAATAAGACAATTCTTTTTTTCAAATATATGTTTAATTTATCAAATACTTCAAAAATAAGTGTGCAACCCATTCTGGTCTTGGGGGTGGGGGAGAGACATTTCTTTAAAAAGGACAAAGCAACACAAGGGATTTCCCCTAAGATTGTTAGAATTTGGGACTAGGGAATGTAGCTCAGTGGTAGAGCAATTGTCTGGTTCAATTCACAGTACCACAAAACAAAAATGAACACCCCCAGCAAGAAAACTCTCAAACAAGAATGCTAGAATTTAGATTCCATACTAAATTTTAGTTTTCAAATCCTAGATGCTGTTCTTCCACTTCCTAGCTATAAGAACCTGAATAAGTTAGGTCCCATCTATTTCATCTGTGTAAATGGTACGTATAATGTTATCACTTACCTGTATGCTTTTGTGAAGCTTAAGTGAGAAAATTCATATAAAGTACTTAGCTCTGTTCCAAGCACATAACAAGTATCCAACATATTTTAGCTACTCGGTTTTTGCATCTGCCTGATTCCTTCATTTACGAACTCTCTAAACATGTCACTTAATTAACATCTACTGAAGGCTTCCTCTGCAAGAAATATTTCACTCAAGCCACCTAAAGCATCCCCCGAATGACTTCAAATTTCCAAAAAATCCTTTACACATTTTAATTACCATCTGACTTTTACTTTTCTAATTTTTATTTTTAGCCAACTCACCATAGTGCATTTTGGTATTGTTCTAAGCTAGAGTCTACAGAAAAACGTTTAAGGTTCACAATGATGAATCTATGTAATTGAGATGGAATTTTACTTGAAAATAAATTTCTAAATACTGATAAACATTTATAGTATTTAAATAGACTAAGAAATTGTACCAAAAAGACATTGTTGAGCTTTAGAAAGCATACATCATGTAAAGGTTATGGATTTGTGTAGTTTTAGATGACATTTCTTCTCAAAACAAATATAACACTTTTTTCCCCTTGAGTGAAAATTCTGTGCTAACTCATATCCTTCCCAAACAAGCCTTGCCCTGTATTAACTTATCAGTGTGTGTACAGGATAGGAAAAAAAAAGTAAGGAAGTAGTTTTCAGTTTCAAGTTCTCCAAAGATTATAAATAACAATCACTGAATTTGAACAATGGCGTTTTCTACTTAATTTTTTGCTTACCTTTGAATTAATCCAAATATTGTTTCATTTTGATGTATGTTGAAATTTACTACATGATGGTTAGCATAAATGAATCTTAGATAATTCGAGGTGCTTGCTCATGAGCAAGAATGTTAATTCCCATGTAGGCAGTTGAGAAATATTTATTGACCAACTGTACTGAAGTAATCACTTACATGGCACAGAGGAAAACGGGCAGAAAGTGTGTCAACTCTGAAATATTCTCTAGAATAGAGCTTTCCAAACATTTATTTATTTGTTTGTTTTTTGAGACAGGGTCTAACTATTTAGTTCAGGCTGGGTTTGAACTCACTATGTAGTCTAGGGTGGTCTCCAACTCGTGGCAATCCTCCTGCCTCAGCTTCCTGAGCGCTGGGACTACAGGGGTGCACCACCACACTTGACCCTCAAACAGATCTTTTAAAAATAGCAACATACAGTAAAAAATACATTTTATATTACAACCCATTGCCAATAAATATGTGTGTACATCCATACAAAAAGTGGAAACAAAAATTTTGCAAAATAATACCCATCAGCTACAGTGCTTTCTAACTATATTTATCCTTTTCTAGCCTTTTTTCTTTCAACCAATACTAATTTGAGAAAGAATATCTTCTCAAGCCACCGAATGCTTTGAGCACATTCTAGAGCAGTGATGGTGAACCTTTTAGAGACAAGTGCCCAGACTGAAACCCAAAACCCACTTATTTATCAGAAAGTGCCAACACTGCAATTAAACCTGAATACTGAAAACACCTCATACAATAACATTTCTTGTCTTAAACAAAAAACAAACACACATGCCAGAGATTTGCCACCACAGTTCTAGAGTCTGTTCTTATGTTACTTACTTGGGTTTGCCTTTTTACCAGAATCCAGAATTATTTTTATAAGTACCCTAGTACGTGTTTCTGTTGTCAGGTATGCAGGGTGCACATTCTTTATTTAGCGTGTCAAATCCTTAAAATTTGGAGAGTTAAAAACCTCATATTTGGATAAAAACTGTTGCTTCCACTTTCATAAGCATTTTGATTAAGGGCTTAATTTACAGTACTATGGTATGGGTGAATATAGTGGGGATGGGGAAACGAAGGTGATGATATGGCTCAGTATCAAGTCCAGGAGCATTCTAGAAACAGGCAAGCTCTCTGGTATTTATTGAATGCCTACTGCCCACAATTTTTAAAATCAGCCCCATGCTTCTAAAACTATTAAATATAAAGCTGTCTTGGTATATGTTGCCCCTCTTGCCCCCTGCAGTCACCATGTGGCTCTCTATTCACAGTCTGAGTGGGGGAGTTGTGCAACCAAAACTTGACCCTCCAGGCTCATTGTGTTCCTGATGCCAGAAATTGTGGGCAGGCCTAAAGATTTGTAGGAAGCAAATATTCAGTCTACATTTATTCATAGGCCTGACTCACAAGGGCTATAAGATTTGGAGAATTACCCACACTGTGCTTCCTAATTGCCAAAGAATAAAAGCACAGTACAGCCTCTCTGGTGTCCACCCCCATCATTACCACACTGAGTCACAGGGCACAAGTGATTGCCTTCCAGGGGCCAACAGTGTAGTGTGGAGGAACTGCTGCTGGTTCGGACTCCAGCTGGGCCGTAGCAGCTCTGGGAGGATGGGTTTCTTACCTGACTTTTTCAAGCACCAGTTTCCTTATCTATAAAATGAAGACAATAGTACAGCCAGCCCTCTGTATCTGTAGCTTCCGCACCCACAGAGTCAAGCAACTAAAGATTTTTTTAAATTGCGTTTGTATTAAACATTTATAGACTTTTTCCTGGTCATTATTTCTTAAGCAACACAACTGTTTACATAGGATTTATATCACATTAGGTAATATAAGTAACCTAGAGATGATATAAAGTATACAGAAGGATTGTGGAGGTTATATACATATCTGTGCTATTTTCTATAAGGGACTTGAGCATTTTCAGACTGTGGTTTCTGCTGGGGTCCTGGAACCAAGTGACTACCCATACTGAGGGATAACTATACCCACTGAGTAAAATCGTTGAGAAGATTAAAAATAAGAACCAGTCTTTATCAAACACTCGTTATGTACCAAACATTGCTCTGAGAACTTCTTGCTTTACTCATGTTAACTTCACGCATCCTCACAACAGCTTTAATAAGGTGGTGTTCTGACCATTTACATCTCACAGAGGAGGAAGCTGGAAGTCGTTGGTGCAAGATCACACATGCAGGAAGTAGCACGGCAGGGGTTAGAATCCAGGCAGCCTGATGCCAGAACCTAAGCTCTTGAGGCAAAGCATTCATGTAGGAAATTAGGAATATAAAACCGTTTAAGAATTATTCTGTGGCATCCAAAATCCATTCGATGAATATTGAATGAATACAAATGTTCCTCCATGCCAGCTGGGTTCCAAGCCCTATGTGAGGTGCTATGAGAAGCAAAAATAAGTAAAAGGTCGTTCCCACAAATAGTAGGGAAGAAAGATTCACAAGTATCCCTACAAGGAGGGGGATAATGTATATTGCTACATGAATTTGAGGAGAGGGCAGGAACAGATTGGGAGTTCCTGGTATTCAGTGCTACTGCTCTGGGTAGAACAACAGGAAAGGGAAAAAATATTGTGGAAGTGTCAAGATTTGGAGTTCCAGACAACAGGGATCCCATTAACAGCATGAAGGGACCCAGAGTGCTGGAATGACAGGGGAGAAGACCAAGCTGTGTGCACACTCTGGACGGCTGCGCTGGGAGAGGTGTGGGTTATGCTGAGCTTCCCCGAGTTCCCCAGATTACATCATACACACAGTGCTATTTATGGAACTCGACATGTCACTAGCATGTTTGTTCATCATTAATTCATTCCATGAGTATTTACCAAACATTTGTTTGGGCCATATGCTCTTGGGCAAGGTCTGAGTCCTTCTCATCCCCAGGTGCATATTTATGGTAGATATTTTAGGGAAAGTTTTTTTTTTAAATCTTAGTCTTTTATTGTTTATTTATTTATTTATTTATTTCTAGCTCAATTTTATTTACTAACTACTGTCATTACTAACTCCCAGTGCTATCCTAGGGCAAGCGTATAAATGAAAGTCTAGTGTCTATAAATGTCTTAATTTGTAAATTATAAATAAGGACAACCAACTATTTAGTAAAACATGCCTGTCTTTCTACTTTGACAAGACTACCCTATTAGGACTGGGAAGGCCAGATGTGAGTTTATAACTGTTAGTCAGCTTGGGGAACTACAGGGGAACAATGCAGTTTGGAGAGATCGTACCGGCCTGTGGCCCATCTCCTTGTGGGGCTCTTGCACCCAGTAAGGGTCCCTGAGAGCTTGTGTTTTTTTGGTTCACCTCCCTAAACTCTTCTGGTAGCTACTTATTGGTAATCCTTTTGGTGTAGTTCAATCTGTCCTGAGAGCTGACCAAAGAAAGAGGATGCAATTGCCCCTGGAAGTAGGATTAGACCATTTATATAGGAGTTCTAGAGTTCCAAGGACCTGAGGCCTGGTGTAGAAGTGGGGACACAGGCTCTGGGTGGACATGCCCTTTTTTCCTGTCAGGAGCAGATGATGCAGGAGGTTGGAGAATAACCTTTAAATCGTGATGCTGAGGGCGGAGCTTCACTGGTATTGTGTTCAGCAGTAGCACTAACCAATGGCAGTGTTCATATTTGCACCTTGGAATCCTCAGTTGTGCAATAAAAACATGTATATTCGCACAAGATATGTGATCTTTGATATACCTTCTTATAGCTGTGTTAAATAAAAGTTTTCAAATATTTACATTTATAGACCTTGCCCAGTTTGAAAAAGCAAAAAGGCATTCATGACTGTGGCCTTATTGAGGACAACTCTTACTAAAAAGATCTTTTAAACAACCAAACCCAAACCAAAGAAGATGTTAATCTGCTGAAATTCTGTAGACATTGTCTTTCACATAAATTTGGGGAAGGCTGTAATTGGCATTATTGCACTTTTTTAGTTTCCTGTAATTTATTTCTCTCTTGATTCCTCCTAATCAGTCCTTTCCTGTATTTGTAATTTCTTACAGTTCTTAGAGCTGCTTCACCACACATTATCATTTGCTCTGGGTCTTGGCCAGAAAAACTGAAAACTTTAGTTTGTTTTTTTTTTTTATGTTACTAGTGAGAGCTTTGCTAATTCAAAGCCATGCACCACACCCATTATGACAGGCACTGTGCTTGCTCCTGGAAAGATCTAACAAATAAATCCTGGCTACTACTCTCAAATTGCTCACAGTCTGGTGGTTGAGAAAGACACATAAGCATACGTGTTATAAAAAAAATAAATATTAGTATAAGAGACTATGGGAAGAGAAAGCACTGAAGAGTTGACCCCACCCAGGGGAGTCTGAGAAGATTTTACAGAAGAGGGTGCATTTTAGCTGGAGCCTAAAGGTGAGAGGTGTTTGTCAGAAAAGCAAGATGATCATTATTGTCCATCTCTATTTTGACTTGTTAATTTTACTACTTAAATTCATGAGATGTCTGGACTTTTTGTGTCATTACTCATAAAAACTAGTTTTCTGTTTCCTCATTTACTGCCTTATGTCTCATGTTTTATATGTCTGTGTTATCATCTGTAAAATGGGAAGTAATACCACTTATCTTATAAAGTTGTTTTGAGAATTCAAAGAATTAATGTGTCCAGCTGCTTCACACTTGCTGTGTATGAGACAGAACTGTGTTTCACCACATCTGACAGTACTCCGGCTTTCTTCCCTTAATCAAGCCAGAGTTGGTTTTTCTGTGATGTTAGGAAGTTCAGAGAAAGCAGTGCAGGACCGTACAGAGAAACCATGATGAGGCCAGCATCCTGGGCTCTGGCTCACTTTCTGCTGTGCTTCTATTAGGCAGTGATTCTATTGTTAAGTCATCTTTACAGAAAGGCCATATATCACCAGCCTCATGCCCAGTTAGGATGAAGAAAGACAGAAGGAAGAAGGAAAGAGTAGTTTTCCTCATCAGGAAAACAAAAATTTACAAAGACACATCTGTTAGATTACTACTGTACTTGCATGTCATAAGCCACAAATTTTTTATGTGGACTTTCCTGACTGTAAGGGAATCTGAGAAAGTAAATATTTTAGGCTAGGTATTTTGGCACTCTAAGAAAAATTGGGGTCTTAACACTAAATATAGGGAGGATGGATATCCTTCAGGCAACCAGTAGTTTCCACTACAGCTTGGCAAACAACACTCAATGGTTGGTACTACTATGAAAAAGATGCTCAAACATGTTTGTTCAACATCTTTAGTTATCAGGGAAATGCAAATCAAAACTACATTGAGATTCCACGTCACCCCAATCAGAATAGCCATCATCGAGAAAACAAATCATGACAAATGCTGTTGAGGATTTTGGGGAAAAGGAACTCTTAAATACATCAATGGGAATGTATATTAGTACAGCCCCTATGAAAAACAGTCTGTAGTTTCCTCAAAAAGCTAAAAATAAAACTACTGTAAGATTCAGCTATACCATTTCTTAATATACCTGAAGGAATCAAAGTCAATTTAACAGCCTAGATGCCTGTAAACACATGAGTGGATAAAGAAATGTGGTATGTATATACAATATGTACACAATTTAGTCATAAAGAAGACAGTATTATATCAATTTTAGGAAAATGGATGGAACTGGAGATCATATTGGGTGAAATGAGTCAGACATGGAAAGACAAGTATCATGTGTTTTCTCTCACATATAAGATGTAGAGGGGAAAGTCAGCATACAGTAGAAGGGACACTGTTAGGGAAGGTGATAACAGGGAAGGTAGCAGGGAGGGGCACATGATCATAGCACATTTACTATGATGTATGAACATTTCATAATAAGACCCATTATGTCGTACAGTTAATAATAATTAATAATTTCCTTATTAATCCAGAGAAAGAAGAAAGAGAAGAAATAAGTAATGTTAGAAGCATAAGATGTCAAAATTAACCCAATCTCACAATTCCTAAATCATTAACAAAGTTGCTACAGTTACAAAATGGTTGGGTGCAGTTGGATGTGAGGGGCTGAGAAAGGACATTCAGAGAAACCTGGTATAAGGGCTGAGCTTAGTGCCCGGACTGACATAATGTGGAATCAGGGTCACACCAGTGCAGAGGCAGAAAAAGGCCTAAAGAAGAATGTTCTAGAACTCACAGAAAATGTAGAGGAGGTGCTAGACACACTTAGTGTTCAGGTCATGTTGGTCCAGACCTCCCAGGAACAAAAGGCTGAAGATGATATCTGGTCTACTCAGTATGTTCTACTAAAATAAATGGATCCTCATTTCACTAAACATCATTCACATGTTAAAATAAATTAATATTTCCATGTATTACATGTTATATCCTTCCAGGTTTACGCACAAAAGTCTTTTATTTTACAAAGAATCTTTTTTTTCAAAAGCTTTTCAGAGTACTTTGGAAGAGTCAGTGTCTTTTATAAATTTTAACTTATTTTAGAAGCACCACCCTTAAATTCTATAATTGTCATGGGGTTGTTATGATCATATCCCCTTCAATGCTTTCACAGGAAATTGTTTTCCTTCTACAGACATGGCCTAATGCCAGAATCTGATGCAGATATCTAATCCAATGGTCAGCACCAATTCTAGAAATAAATGTTATGAATTTCCAACACAGTGTATAATCCAACCTTTCTGAAATGACTGATGCTGTTTTAAAAGAGAAAAGTAATCACAGTGTACTGTGCTCCATGGCTTGTCACCAAGGAGACCTGAAGTGAGACACTGGCCAGATCCTAGTCATGGAGCCAAGTCAAACAGGACCTGAGCCCAGAGCTGCTGTCCTCTGTGGAGAGTAACTTACAAATCTGGGGCTGGATAGTGACAGTACTTAGGGGTGCTAATTGTACCAAACTCACAATCTTATCATTCAGTCTTTCAGTACAGTTCTTTGTGCTATAGAGCATAAAAATTGGGAGAAAATATGATCTTCATGGTTCATGGAAGTGAAAGAAATTAGGACTCCAAGTAATTAAAGACCTCAGCTTTGATACAGTCCTAATTTATTCCATTTTATTTTTCTCTCTTATTTAACTTTCTTTTATAAGACTCAGATTTTTCATCTAAAATCGTGGTAATTGAGGAAAGCTCTGGAGATATAAAGAACACAAAAGCCAAGAACTGCATATACTTAGTAGACACTGTAAGGACAGACTTTTCCTTGAAAAGCATTGATACTTGTCTTAATGTAACCTCCCACAAACAAAGTATAAAATCAACATGGAGAACAAACTAAAAGGGGGACATACATATGTGTACAAAGAAAATGACAATACACAGAAGTAAAACACAACCCCAGGCCCCCAGCCCACCCAGAACAAGACCAGAGGACAAGGACATAGAGGAAATCAGAAGACACCCAACCAAACTCTCAGAAATGATAGCAGCAGAAGTTAAAAAAACAGATAGGCAAGGCTATAGAGAACATCAGACTAGAAATAATTGCCCAAGTTAAAAAAGAGATGACAAACATAATGAAAGACCCGTTTAGTGAATTCAGAGTACACACAGATGAAAAAAAAAAAAAAGAGGAGCTTAGAAAAAGGATGGAAAACTTGAACATTCAACTTAGGAAAGAAATGGAACCCATGAAACAGATTCAAACAGATGTCCAAGAAATAAAAAACTGTCTTGAAAGTATATACAGTAGATTAAATTAAAGCGAAGATTGAATCTCATACCTAGAAGACAGGTTGGCAATTAGTGACAATGAAAAGAAAGACCTCTTAAAAATAGCTAGAGACTATGAAAAAAAAATAGCTAGAGACTATGAAAAATCACTGCAACAGCTGCAAGATGATGCAAAGAAGAACAATATAACAGTGATCAGAGTGAATGAAAATGTAGGGGGCAGTGCAAAAGATCTAAAAAGATTATTTACAGAAGTAATGACAGAAAACTTCCCGAGCATGAGAAGAGAGCTTGACATACAGATAAGAGAAGCATATAGAACCCCAATTGCCCATGGCCAAAATAAATCTACACCAAGACATATAATAATCAAGATTCCAGGAATTCAACAAAAGAACAGAACACTTAAAACTGTCAGAGGAAAAATAAACAAATCACCTATAAAGAAAAACTCATCAGAATCACAGCAGACTTCTCAACACAAACCCTTAAATCAAGGAAAGCCTGGAGCAAAATATTTCAAGCCTTAAAAGAAAACAATATCCAACCCAGATTGATGTACCCGGCCAAACTGTCTTTCAAATTCAACAATGAAATAAGATACTTCCACGACAAAGAACAACTGAAGAAATCTATGACCTCCAAACCACCCCCTACAGAATATTTTGAAGGATATCCTAGAAAAGGAAAAGGGAAATTCTAATTACAAGGACACTAATAAAAAGAACCCACCCAGTAAGGCAAGCAGTTAAACTGAGGAGAAACACAGAAACAACAACAGAAAAGATCTATGACAAAGATAAGTCAATACATAACAGCTGTAATTATCAATGTAAATGGTCTCAACTCACCAATCAAAAGAAACAGACTAGCAGAATGGATCAAGAAAGAAGATCCATCAATATGCTACACACAAGAGACACATTTAACACAAAAGGAAATTCACAGACTGAAAATCAAAGGATGGAAAACAATATTTCATGCAACAGGAACCCAGAAAAAAATCAGGGGTAGCTATCCTAATCTCAGACAAAGTGAACTTCAAACCAAGACTGATCAAGAGGGATAAAGATGGCCATTACATACTTCTCAAGGGAAAACTCCAAGAGGAAGAAATAGTAATCATTAATATTTACTCACCAAATATCGGTGCACATAACTACATAAAACAAATAATAAGGACCATGAAAGATCAAATAAACACTAACACAATTACAATGGGAGACTTCAATACCCCACTGTCACAAATAGACAGATCAACTAGACAAAAAATTAACAAAGAAATATCAGAACTGAATCAAATCTGTGAACAAATGGATTTAGCAGATGTTTACAGAGTGTTCCACCCTACAACAGCAGAATGCACATTCTTCTCGGCTGCACATGGGTCATTCTCCAAAATAGACCACATACTAGCTCATAAAGCATACTTTAAATAAATGTAAGGGAATTGAAATTATCCCATGCATACTATAGAACCATAGTGCAATGAAACTGGAATTTAATAGCAACAGAAACCAAAAAAAAAAAAAAATCAAAAACAAAAACACATAAACACATGGAAACTAAATAACATCCTTCTGAACAACAGCTGGGTCACAGAAGATATTAAGCAATTTATACAGTTTAATGATAATGCCAATACAGCATACCGAAACCTATGGAATACAATGAAAGCAGTGCTACGAGGGAAATTTATTGCATTGAATTCCTACATCAGGAAGACAGAATGAGCTCAAATAAACAACTTAATGTTGAACCTCAAACATCTAGAAAAAGAAGAAAAATCAAACCCAAAGCTCACACGAAAGAAGAAATTAAGATCAGAGCTGAAATTAATGCAATTGAGACAAAAAAAAATACAAAGACTCAACTAATCAAAGAGTTGGTTCTTTGAAAGACTAAACAAAATAGACAAACCTCCAGCCAACCTTATAAAAAAAAAGGAAAGAAAAGACCCAAATTCACGCAATTAAAAAATGAAAGGGGTGAAGTCACAACTGACCCTACGGAAAACCAAAGGATCATCAGCACCTATTTCAAGAACCTATACTCAAACAAGATCGAAAACACTGAAGAAATGGAGAGATTCCTTATTTTTTATTTTTTTACCAAGAACATGTATCGGTACATTGTATACATAATGATCACATTTATCATAGTTATTTTGACCCATACATGATGTATCTTGGTCCCCTGCCCCTTCTCCACCCCTCCCTTCTGTTCCCCCCTTCCTTATTTACAGCAGGTTTATTTACATTTTTCCATTTTTTCCCTTTTCCCTTTCTTTCCCTTTTCCCTTCCCTCTTTTCTCCCTTCTCCCATTCTAGTTCTCCTCTCTTTTGAATATTATCTTTCTTTTATCTAATATTCATTATGCATCTATGTCTTTATGTACACTTATGGTTTCTCATATCAGAGAAACAATTTGATGTATACTCATGAGTGACTGATTTATTTCACTTAAGAGTATGTTCTCAAGGTGCATCCATTTACTTATGAATGACTCTAGTTTATCCTTTTTCACGGCAGAGTAGTACTCCATTGTGTAGAAAAAACATGTCTTCTTTAGCCAGAAATGGACAGATTCTTAGAAGCACATGAATTACCAAAACTGAATCAAAAAGATATAAAAATACTAAATAACCTAATATCAGTCATTGAAATTGAAAAGGTCATTAAAAACCTACCAACAAAGAAAAGCCCAGGTCCTGACGGTTTCACAGCTGAATTGTACAAGAAATTCAAAGATGATCTAATACCTCTATTCCTCAAACTCTTTAATGAAATTGAAAAGGAAGCAGTACTTCCAAAATCATTCCTGGAAACAAGCATTACCCCGATACTAAAACCAAAAAAGGATCCAACTGAAAAAGAGAACTACAGGCCAATTTCCATAATGAACATAGATGCAAAAATTCTAAGTGAGATACTGGCAAACAGAAGGCAATGAATTATCAAGAAGATTATACACTATGACCAAGTAGGATTCATCCCAGGAATGCACGGATGGTTCAACATATACAAATTAATATATGAAACACCTCATACCAACAAAGTCAAAGACAAGAATCACGTAATCATCTCAATAGATGCAGAAAAAGCATTTGACAAAATCCAACACACATTCATGATAAAAAAAAAAGTACAGAAATTAGGAATGGGTGGTCTGTATTTAAATCTGATAAAAGCCATCTATGACAAAGCAATGGCCAACATCACTCAGAAACTGGAAGCTTTCACACTAAAATCTGGAACAAGACAAGGATGCCCACTATCACCACTATTATTCAATATAGTTATAGAAACATTAGCCAGAGCAATTAGATGAGAGAAAGAAATAAAAGGAATAAAGATAGGAAAGGAAGAATTTAAACTATCATTATTTGTGGACAACATGATACTCTACATAGAAGACCCCAAAATTTCCACCAAAACTCTTCTAGATTTAATAATTAAATTGAGTCGCATAGCTGGATACAAAGTCAACACCAAAAAGTCAATAGCATTCCTATATACAAATAAGAAACTCATGGAGAAAGAAATAACAAGAAGATACACCTTTCACAGTCACATCAAAACAATGAAATACTTAGGAATCTATCTAACAAAGCAAGTAGAAGATCTTTTCATTGAAAACGACAGTATTCTAAAAACTGTAAATTGAAATAGATATCAGAAAATGGAGAGCTATTCTGTGTTCTTGAGTAGGAAGAACCAACATAGTGAAAATGACCATACTTCTTAAATTACTATACAGATTTAATGCAATTCCAATTAAATACCATTAACATACTTCACAGAATTAGAAAGGACAATCATGAAATTCATCTGGAACCAGAAGAGACCAAGAATAGCAAAAACAATTCTGGGCAACAGGAGCAAGGCCAGGGGCGTCAAAATCCCTGACCTGAAGCTATACTACAAACCTACTGGGACAAAAACAGCGTAGTATAAAAAGACAGTCCTGACGACCAATGGAACAGATTAGAAGATGCAGAAAAAACTCCAAACACACTCAAATACCTCATCTTCAACAAAGGAGCCAAACACCCTCACTGGAAGAAAGATAGCCTCTTTAACAAATGGTGCTGGGAAAAAATGGCTTGCCACATGCCGAAAACTAAAACTAGATACATGTCTCTCACCATATACAAAACTAAGATCGAAGTGGATCAAAGACCTAAACATAAAAACAGAAACACTAAACCTACTAGAGAATAGAATAGGAAGAACTCTCGAAGAAACAGGGGTAGGAAAAAAATTTATGAACAGAACCCAGACTGCACAGGAAATAATACAAAGAATCAGTGCTTGGGACCACGTCCTATTAAAAGGCTTTTGAACAGTAAAAGAAATCAGCAATAGAGCAGGGCGAAACCCACAGACTGGGAAAAAATTTGCCAGCTGTCCCTCAGATAAAGGTCTAACATCTAGAATATACAAAGAACTCAAAAAGATCAAACCTCCCAAATTTAAAGACCCAATCCAAAAATGGGCATCTGAAATGAATAAACATTTCTCAGATGAAGAAATAAAAATGGCAAATAAATACATGGAAAAGTGTTCAACATCACTAGTCATTTGAGAGCTACAAAACAACATTAAGATTCCATCTCACTCTAGAAAGAACAACAATTATCAAAAAAATCAACCAATAACAAATGCTGGCGGGGCTGTGGGGAAAAAGGAACCCTCCTCCACTGTTGATGGGGATGTAGATTGGTCAAGCCACTGTGGAAATCAACATGGAGATTCCTCAAAAAACTACAAATAGAGGTTCCATTTGACCCAGCTATTCCTCTACTGGGCATCATCCCAGAATTAAAACCATCATACAACAGCAATACAAGTGCAACCATGTTTATAGCAACACAATTTGTAATAGCTAAGTCTTGGAAACAACCTAAATGCCCAACAACTAATGAGTGGCTAAAGAAGATGTGGTTTTTCACATGCTATTAAAAAGCTTTTGCACAGCAAAAGAAATCATCAATAGAGCAGGTCGAAAACCCACAGACTGGGAAAAAATTTTTGCTAGCTATCCATCAGACAAAGGGCTAACATCCAGAATATACAAAGAACTCAAAAAAATCAAACCTCCCAAATTCAAAGACCCAATCCAAAAATGGGCATCTGAAGTGAATAAACATTTCTCAGATGAAGACATTAAAAAGGCAAATAAATATATGGAAAAGTGTTCAACATCACTAGTCATTCGAGAGATGCAAATCAAAACAATGTTAAGATTTCTTCTCACTCCAGAAAGAACCACGTTTATGAAAAAATCAACCAGTAACAAATGCTGGCGGGGCTGTGGGGAGAAAGGAGCCCTCCTCCACTGTTGGTGGGAATGCAGACTGGTACAGCCACTGTGGAAATCAATATGGAGATTCCTCAAACAACTAGAACTAGAGGTTCCATTTGATCCAGCTATCCCCCAGTTGGGGATCTTCCCAGAAGAACTGGAATCCTCATACCACAGGGATATATGCACAACCATGTTTATAGCAACACAATTTGTAATAGCTAAGTCTTGGAAACAGCCTAAATGCCCAACAACCAATGAATGGCTAAAGAAAATGTGGTTTTTCTACACAATGGAGTACTACACCACCATAAAAAAGATAAATTAGAGTCATTTGTATGTAAATGGATGTTCCTTGAGAGCATACTATTAAGTGAAATAAATCGGACACTTATGAGTACACATTGAATTGTTTCTCTGATATGAGAAACCATGGATATAAAAAAAGGACGAAGAGGTGTAATAGATATAATCTAAAAGGAAGATAATATTCCAAGGAGAGGAGCATTGGACGGAGAGAGGGGGAGAAGCAGGAAAGGAAAAGGGGGATAGAAAAAGGAAAGGGAATTCATGGAGAAATGTGAATGTACCTGCTGTAAACAGGGAAGGGAATAGAGGGGGGAGAACCAAGATGCACCATGTACAGGTACAAAATAAATGTGATGAATGTAACCATTATATGTACATTGTACCAATACATGTTCTTGGTTTAAAAAATAAAAAGATGTGGTTTTTCTACACAATGGAGTACTACTCTGCCATAGAAAACGTTAACTAGAGATATTTGTAGGTAAATGGATGCACCTTGAGAACATACTCTTAAGTGAAATAAACCAGTCACTCATGAGTACACATCAAGTTGTTTATCTGATATGAGAAACCATAAGCGTAAATAAGGACAAAGAGGTATAATAGATGTTATATAAAAGGAAGATAATATTCCAAAGAGGAGAACTAGAAAGGGAAAAGGGAGAAAGAAGGAAGGGGAAAACGGGGAAAGAAGGAAGGGAAAAAGATAGGGGAAAGGGAAAAAATGGAAAAATATAAATGAACCTGTTGTAAATAGGGAAGGGGTGAGCAGAAGGGAGGGGTGGGGAAGAGGGGGGAACCAAGACACATCATGTACAGGTACAAAATAACCAAGATGACTGTGACCATTATGTATACAATGTATTAATACATGTTCTTGGTAATAAGTAAATAAAATGATGGTAATTTATACCTTTTCTCTGTAATTATTGCTGGGCTCAAGTAGAGATAATTCACAAAAAGAAGGCATTTATTCAGGTAACTCTCACTAAGGAAGTGATTATTATTATTATTATTGTTATTATCATCATCATCACTACCACTACTGCTACTACAGATAAATCAATGCATTTGTTCATTGGTGTGGAAAGGCATCTATGTACAAATAGAGAGAGGGTACAGTAAAAATAAGCAAGACATAGCAAAAAGCATCTACACAAAAGTGACACGTACCATGTAGGGGACTCTGTGCGCATGTTTTGATTTTGATCTCATCACTACATCTACAATGATGCAAGTATCTAAGAGATAAAATAACTGTTTGAAGGATCGAATTCTCACAATTATTTAGATAAGTTCTAAGAAATCATGATATTTATATATTGACATAATATTAAAATCATGATTTTATACACTACCCAGCTCTACTCCTCACCTGTACTCTGACACAGGCCACACCTTCTGCCTCACGGCAGGCAGTCAATACTACTTGGATTGATAGTCTGGCGTTCCAGTTAGGAAGAGTCAAATTGAAACATGAACAATTGCTAAACTTTTCAGGGTCTTTTCTTTGTTAAAAACTGATAAAAATCTTACAGTATTGTTTTAGGAATGTATGAAGAAAATGCCTCTGAAGTCCTTAACAAAGGGTCTTCTACATAGAAAGCAGTTAGTGGTTATTATTTTTGTCATTAAAATTCATGCTACATGCTAATGAATTGCAATATTCAGTTAACTTATTAAAATGTACTCAAACATCTTAAAAGTATTGATTGTTATCAAGATGTAGTTTATATATAACACAGGTGTTCACAAATTGAGCATGGGTTAGATCGGCGTTTCTCAGAATAAGGGTCAGGGAGAGGGGTCCCTAAAACACTTTCATGGATCTAGAACATTTATTTTTTTTCTTACTATTATGACATCATTTGTCTTTTTATTCTCATTTCTCTCATGAGTATACAGAATTTCCCACAGGCTACGTCACATGTGATATCACAAAAGAATGATGTAGAAGCAAAGATGAGAATTCAGCTGTTTTGATTTAAGCCGGACTTTTGAAATATTTGAAAAAATGTAAAACAACACCACTTAAATCAGTGATTTTTTAAATTTTATAAACTATAATTATTTCTCATAAAAACAGTATTTATGTTAACATGCAATTTGTGTATTATTGTTAAAATAAATGAATAAAATATTTAAAATTTTTCACTTTTAATTTCTAACATCATAAATATTGTTAGATATAACTTACATTATGAAATTTTGGGAGGGACTAGGGATTTAGGTCAGTGGTTAGAGTGCTTGCCTAGCAAGTGCAAGGCCCTGAGTTTGATCCCCTGTGCCAAAAAAAAAAAAAAAAAATTTCTTTGGAATCTGGAATCTTCAATAATTTTTATCTGCAAAGGAGTTGTGAGACCAAAATTTATAAAACCCAGTAGATTTAATACAGTGTAGTCCATAAGATACAGACTATTATGCAGTCCTTAAAATGTTATATATGCGTTGAGATGGAAAATATCCATCATATATTAGGTAACAACATCAGGGTACGAAAAGGTCTATGATCGTATCTTAGCTTGTTTTAACAATGCATATGCAAATGACTGAAAGTATAATGTTAAGTATTTTATGTTTCTTTTGTTTGCATTTTCTATCTTTTTCTATCATAAAGATTTCTTTAATAAGGAAAAAAAGTCAATGAAACTTGCTTCTAAAAAACATACAATTCACCAAAGTATCCACAGTTGCTATAACTTCATGTCTCTGAAAATGTGTATTTTTCCCATATCTGGCTTTTATAAAAATTATTTGAAAACAATACAATTTTAGGCAGATTCTGCTACATATTTTTAGGAGGATGGGTTTCTAACATTTTGAAATAACGAAAAATGGCATTCACTGAAAAAAACCTTGATATACGATGAAAGTGTTTTAAAGTGAACTGCACAAAATTTTAATGTTCTGGACAGATACAGTATGAGGCTAGAACAAGTTGTTCATGGTTTAGTTTCATGTTTTTTGGGTGGAATTTACTTTTCTTGCCCTTCACACTATAAAGTAGTGAGTTGAATTAATCGCCAGTAATATCATGTGTGTTTGTTTCATCAGAAGAACAAGATTATGTGGTCCTCCACAGCAGGCACCAAGTCTGAAAATTATTTGGCCATTATTGTAGTACTTGATCGATAGTTTGATATGTTCATTCAGATGCTGAATGAGAACCTGATAAAGATTTAAATGCTTCATCTTTCTTGCAGAAGCATTATTCCATTCACTCATTCTCACTGCACATAAAAGTCAGCAAATGTCCATATTATTGCATCATGATCTAAAAGGACCTGGAGAGGTCTTAATAACAAAGTAATTATTCCTGATGTCTAAGAACCAAAAATGCCTTAAGATTTAGATATTTATTACTTAAAATCAAAATAAAATGAACATGACCTTCCCACCACTTAATAGGTGACAGATTTCACATACTGTGGTGCCAGTCACCTTATTTATGTCTATTTCTCCACTTTGAAACAGAAGTCCTGAAGTGAAGGAGTGAGAAAACCCAGGCTACCTGAAGAATGGCCAGTCTTCTGAACTTGTGCTAAAGCTCTGATGACTTCAGAAAGAAGGGGAGTGAAGCAGAAACCTACTTGAATGTTCAAGTTCAGAGGACTGCTAGTCACACAGGCAGGGCAATGGCTGGGGGACAGGAAGCAGGGCCTCCTTCCAAATCTAGATGCCCTTTTCAGTTTGAAGCATTGGAACTTGGTGATGGCTGTGAATGAAGGAGGAGAGTTGAGAGTGACTTCAAGATTTCTAGCGTGGGCGACAGGAAGTTGGAGATGCTATCAATAGGTCAGCAGGGCGTGACAAAGAAGTGCTTGGACTCAGAGGACACATTGTGAGCTCAGTTGGGGATTTGCTGGTGTGTGGATACTTAATTTAGAATTTTCTCTTGGTTATAGCTACGGTCCTACTGAAAGCTGTATGTCGTGATGCTCCCCATGCACAGGAAACATCTCTGATCCCAGCTTCCACTGAGTTTTCCACACATCTTGAGTATCTATCATTTCCATCTTCTAAGACCTATTGGAAAGGTACTATTTTTTTTTCCAGTTGTAAGAATTGAATCTAGGTGCCCTCTACCACTAAGCTAGATCATTAGTCCTTAATTTTTTTTTTTTTCATTTTGAGACAGGGTCTTACCAAGCTGTCCAAGATAGCTTTGAACTTGTAATCCTCTTGCCTCAGCCTCCCAAGTATCTGAGATTACAGGCATGTGCCACCTTGCTCAGGCTGGAAAGGTACTGATTTACTTCTAGCTTCTTTCTGTGGACATTTATTTGGACGTTATATTAGAACATCCACTTGTTCAATTTAGTATGAGAATTTTGTTTCCATCTACTTCTATCTACACTGAAAGGTCTTAGATGGTGTTTAGAATATGTGTACCTTGAAGGAAAGCCAGCTGTCTCTCTTACAATTGTCTGAAAGTCTTGAAAGCAAATGGTACAATATTCCACATCGGGGGAGTGCTGCAATGATCTCCAGAATTTGAGCGTGGGAATAAATCATATATTGTAATCAGCAGAACCCCAGAGTGAGGCTCAGAATTACCTCTGTTTTCAGTGATCCTCAGGGACACATACTGTTTTCACTCAGACTTTACAGACAAGAAAATTGAGGCTCAGAGTTTCAATCACAAGCTCAGGTCACAAAGCTAGTCGGGGTTGCATCTAAATTCAAGTCTAGATCTATTAAACTCTCAAGCTTTTGCCCCAATCCACTAAAGCACTGCTTCCCTAGGTACCTACTACTTCATTCTGAAATATTTATGTTTGAGCCTCGCACACAAAAACTCATAGTGAATAGAATCATGGTGCTATTTTTCCCCTTGTCAAAACTAAATGGTGCTGAAAATGTATATTCGAAAAGTTTTTATACACTTACATGGGGTCCATACTGCTTTTGACTTGTTCCTCCGACAGTCTGGAATCCTTCTCTTGTACCAGGAAAAGAGGTGCCTCAGTCATTTCTGTCAGCGCTGAGAGGAGGCCCGGGCTGCAAAGGAGCTTACCAGGCACCGTGAGCCTGCTGCGCCCCGCGGCCCTGCTGGGAGCCAGACCTCCTGCCCGAAGTCAGAGCGCTGATTCACACCCAGGAAAGTGCTGCGGACCTGTGGCAGAGGTCTTTACACTGTTTGCAAGCTTAGGTGGCTGAATTGGTGACTGAGAGTGTTGCCCTGGGAACATTCCTCAAGTGGGTTTAAGATATTACTTTTAGTTCTGGGTTGTTGTTTAATGAGTGCTACTGCTCTGGAACAGTCAAAATACCAAAACAGTATCAAAGTAGTTACTGTAGAAATCCCACCCCTCACCCGAAGAAAAATTCGTTCAAGTCCCCGAGTACCGCCTCACAGTAGTTACAGTGTTAGGTATTGGGAACCGGAAGCTGAATAAGAAAGCAAGTGTTCCCCTGGGAGACGCTTACCAAAAAAGTACAGTGCACTCTGCTGAGGGAAGCACAGTGCAGTGAAAACGGAAAGCAGGCTGCGTCTAAAAATGATTTCAAGGAGTTAAGTTCATGGATGGAGGATTCTAATAGAAGTCCTGTGTTCATTTTCTAGATACTCATCTCTGAACCAGACAATAATCCATCTCACTGGTCTTATTACTGCTGTCCAAAAGAAAGATGCAGCCGGAAACTGAAAAACGTGCCGTCGAAACATAGGATCCCTTTCAGGTATCATGAATATCTGCTACGGATTGTCTATGAAAGACTATGCGTTTTCAGAAATTAGGTCACAAACATTTTCAAGGAGATTTTAACATAACAAAATCACAGAAACAGAATGCACCATTATATTAGTTAGGGTAGGCGAGCTGTTGTAACAAACAGAGTAACAAATCCAAGGTAGTTCCTGGTCTTTCTGGAGGACTCTGCTCTACACATCAGCTAGAGACCTAGTCTAATGAGGATTCTATGAGCTTTAAAAAATGGCTTCTACCATTGCTCTGGACATGGCTATGTGGCCAGTGTAAGGGGGAGGAGCATGGAAGACCTGATCTAAGGGGATTTTATGAGGTAGGTTGTCTAGGAATGACACAAATCAACTCCGTTCATATCCAGTCTTTGATCCACTGCTAAGCAGCCAAGGGTGGGTAAGAAAGATAATCTAGCTGTGAGTCCAGGAGAAGGGGGAATGGTTTGATGAGCTAATAGTTTCTGCAACAACCATGAAATGGAGAGAAAAAACAACTGGAGAGAAGAGAGAAAAAAAAAAGGTGACCTCTTTTAAAATAGTTTAAGTTCTCCACTTCTCCCATGTAAGAGGGATGAGTCCCAAAGCAACAAACACCTCCAGATTTTACATGTGAAGCCTGCAAAATGAGGTCTGCAGGAAATCTGTGTGTCTGTTTCAGTTTAAACTTTTAATGCAAACTCTAAGTATTATATAATATATTCTAATTGGTGCACTTATTATAACACCATATTCAAATGCCCTAATTTTAGATATTTCTAAGTGTGGGGCATGTGAAGTTTATAGAGATGAAGATGGTACATTGAGTTTTTAAAAATATCTTTAAGGTTTTAAAACACTTTTACTAAAATATTGAGAAGATGCTACAGAGAATTCTCACATACCAATACCCAGTTACTCCTATTTTTCAAATTTTACATTAATATGGTATATTTGTTATAATTAATAAATGACTACCTAAATATTATCATTAATTAAAGACCTTTATTTAGATTTCCTTAGTTTTACCTAATGTCTTTTTTCTCTTCCAGGATCCCAACCAGGATATCATATTATATTTAGCTATTATTTCTCCTTAGGCTGCTCCAAGGGCCTCATCATGCTGTTTTGAGACTTTCCTTATGTTTGATGATTTTGACAGTTTTGAGGAGCATTAGTCAGGTATTTTGTGGAATGGTTCTCAATTGGGATTTGTCTTCTATTCTTGCACTTGATTAGACAAGGGGTAGTGTGCTGGGGAGGCAGGCTATAGATGTAAAGTGTCATTCTCATTGCAAGATATCCCAGGTACATACTCTCAACTTGACCTGTCATGGTTGTTGTTATCTTGGTCATCTGCTTCAGGCAGAGTTTGTCAGGTTCGCGTTTCTGTACTACAAAGTTACTTTTTTGATCTACCTGTTCTCTTTAGAAAGAAGTCAAAAGGCACAGATGGGAATGAGAAATTATGCTTACCTCCCTGAGGGTAAAATATTACATAATCATTTAGGTTTTTTATGCATAAAAGATTTACACTGTATTTTAAAAAGACCAAATATATGGGAAGACTAAATTAATGCTGTAAAGAATGAAATCGTCAAGTATATGGACATATATTCAAAAATCTTTCACTATTTAACAGCTAACACATATTGAATTATTGTCAAACATATTCAGTCTTCTCAAAAAATCTGTTAAGTAGCTACTATTACTACAAAACTTTTACAGATGAGAAAATGGAAGCTTAGAGAAGTTAGCTCGTAAGCCATTAATACAAAACAGATAGTGTTACTCTCTTGCTTAAAAATTTACTGGTTTCTGGTTTTGTAGTGAAATTCAACCCCCTTACCCTGACCTACAGGCCTTGTATAAAATAATCTAGCTTGTTTCTCTGTTCGCTACCAATCGTTCTCTCCACTGTGCTGTAGTCCTGGGTCCTTATTTTTATTTTGAACCTCAAAGTGATCTTGTCTTAGAGCCTCTGGATTGTCTCTTCTTGGCCCCAGATCTTTGAATATTTAACTTCCTTTTTAAATTTAAAAACTTTTGGTTCACATTTGTTGTACATATTAATAAGGGTCAGGGTAATACTGTGCATTGGTACGTGAATAAAGAGTGCACGGATCACATCTAACTTCTGTTTCCACCCTCCTCCACTCCTTTTTGTCAGGCAGATTGCAGGTCCAATCTAATCACCCAAAAGAGGTCATCTCTGTCCAATTTAAATTAGCTCTCCTTTCTCCCCAGAATCATTCCCTATGACTCTTCCCTGTATCATTTTCTTCCCAGCATTTTTGACTTGAGTAATTTTGGCAACCCACTTTATTCCCATCATCCCCATTAGGCTGTAGATGCTATGAGAGTGATATCTACATCTGTTTTGTTCACCACTATGTTCCCACATCCAAATCAGCAACTGGTACTTGAGAAATATTGCTAAAGGAAGGACTAAAAGAGAACTGTGACCTAAAGAACAAGCCTAGCAAGTGGCAGAGCCAGTACTCAAACTCATGTATTTCTTATATCAAAGTAAGCTTCTAACAGTCACTATAAAGTCTAATAGGCATCCAGTAAATACTGTTTTCATCCAGCAACAACGTGCTTAGATCCTGAAGACAAGAACCTGAATGCTCTTCACTCTCATGAGTGACCAATAGCCTGATTTTCGGGGAAAAACTAAAGGAATTCCTCCTTAATTCAGGAATGAGACAAAGATGTCCACTATCACCTCTTCTAGTCAACATACTACTTGATACACTAGCCAGAGCAATCTAGCAAGAGAAAGAAATAAAAGGGATACACATGTAGGAAAGGAAGAACCCCAGTTATCATAATTTGCAGATGATATGATACTCTACATAAAGACCCAAAGAACTCCACCAAAAACTCTTAGAATTAATGACCAGCTTCAGCAAAGTAGCAGGATACAAGAGCAAAACAAAAAAATCATTAGCATTTGTGTATACCAACAATGAACGAGATGAGAAGGAAATTATGAAAACAACACCATTTGCAGTAGCTCCAAAAAAAATGAAAATGAAATATCTAGGAATTAACCTAACCAAGGAAGTGAAAGACCTCTACAGTGAAAACTATAGTACTCTGAAGAAGGAGATTGAAGAGGACATCAGAAAATGGAAAGATGTCTTCTGCTTCTGGATAGGCAGAACTAATACTGTCGAAATGGCCCTACTTCCCAAACTGTCATACAGATTCAATGCACTCTCAATCAAAACACAAACAGCATACTTTACAGATCTAGAGACAACAGTCCTAAAATCCACACGGAGCCAGAAGAGACCCAGAATAGTAAAAGTAATTTTGGGCATTAAGAGCAAAGCAGGTGGCGTAGAAATACCAGACTTCAAGCTATATTACAAAGCGATAGTGATAAAAATGTTATAGCACTGGAACAAAAACAGACATGTGGGTCAATAGAACAGAAAGGAGGATACAAAAACCTCCGCAGACATACTCAACTATTTGATTTTTGGCAAAGAAGCCAAAAACATATGTTAGAACAATGATAGCCTATTCAACAAATGGTGTTGGGAAAACTGGTTATCTGTTTACAGAAGAATGAAACTGGACCCTTATCTCTCACCATATAGTAAATCAAAATCAAAGTGGATCAAAGGTCTAAACCTATAAACAGAGGCATTAAACTTTCTGGAAGATAAAACAGGTAAAACACTTGAAGACATAGCTGTAGGAAAGGATTTCCTAAACAGAACCTCAACTGCACTAGACATAACAGCAAGAATCAACAAGTGGGATTATATCAGACTAAAAAGCTTCTATACAGCAAAAGAATCAAACAGTAAAGTAAACAGACAACCTATAGAATGGGGAAAAAATGCCAGCTACTCCTCAGATAGAAGACTAATATCTAGAATACTCAAAGAAGTAAAAAAAAAAAAAAAATTAAGCCAGCTAAAATTAAAGACCCAGTCAAGAAATGGGCAAGAGAAATTAACAGCAATTCACAGAGGAAGAAACACAAATGGTCAACAAATATATGAAAAATGTTCAACAGCTCTGGCCATTAGAGAAATGCAAGTCAAAACAATGCTAAGATTCCATGTTACTCCAGAAAGAATGGCAATCATTAGGAAATTGAACAATAACAAATGCTAGTGTGGCTTTGGTGAAAAAAGAACTCTCCTGGATTGTTAGTAGAATGCAAAGTAATATAACCATTATGGAAATAAGTATGGAGAGTTATCAAATAATGGAAATTAGAAATTCCATACAACCCACCTATCTCCTTCCTGGGTATCTTCCCCAAAGAGCTTAAATTACCATACTACACAAATACATCCATACCAATGTTTACAGCAGTACAATACTTAATAGCTAAATCATGAAAACGGCCTATATATCCATCAACAGATGACTGGATAAAGAAAATATAGTATCTATCTATCTATCTATCTATCTATCTATCTATCGGAATACTACTTGGCTATAAAGAATGCCATATTTGAGACATTTGTAGGAAAATGGATGCACCTGAAAAACACAATGTTGCGTGAAATAAACTAGCCATATAAGCTTAAATATTGTATGGACTCTCTCATTTGAATGAGGTAAAGTACAAAGAAAATGATAAAGGATGAAATAGAAAGGGACAAAGGACAGATCTCTTACAATAGGGAAGTGGTGCAAGGGAACAAGGCTGGGGGTCAGGAGAATGGGAAGGGAATAAGAAGAATAAAGATACGCCATCTACAGGAACCCCATAATGCCAATTAATGTAAACACTATATGCTATAATGTGAGCTAAGACAAATGATATCAACAAGTAAAAAAGGTGATGGGGAACTGGAGGAGGTGGGAAGAGGGTGAGAGAAGAGAAAGGAGATTTAAAAAAGAGAAACAGCCTGTAATATGTACATGTAGCCACCTCCAAGATGATTACAAACTGCAAGAATTGCAAACATGTACTAACAAAAAAATAAAAAGAAAAGCGCTACTGGGATAAGAAATTACTATTCACTTTGTATTTTCAAATGGGATGATAAAAACTTTTTGGTCCAATATGTACATGAAAATGCTAAGGATAATACATACAGTAAATAAAATGACTGACTTCCAAACCTGAAGAGGAAAAATGAACTTAAACTCAGTCCAAATGAAATTAGAAGGAGAGAAAAACACAAGCAGACTATTAGCCCAAAAATGAAATGATAGTAAGGGTCCATATCAGTAATCATGTCAATTTAATGAAATAATACATTCTGATAAATCTCAGAAAAAATCTTAAAGGTCAGCTACATGCTGCTTACAGTACACACGCTGAAAACATGAGGCTGAAAGTGAGACAAAACTGAGGTATAGCAAAGAGCCATGAATCAAAAGAAAGCACCACACCTACACTAGCAGTAGAAAAAAAAAGACATTAAAGCAAAAAATGATAATAAAGGATAGAGGAAACGCACAACCTTACTTAAAAGTTGGAAAAATTTAGCAGGAAGATACAGTCATCACAAACTTGAAGGTGCCTAACAATGTAGCCTTAAATGTATCAAATGAAAGTTTATGAAGTTCTAGTTGCTTCAGAATATGAATTAATGTATATGTATCATTTATCTGGAGCACAGTTATATTTGATTCTCAACAGGAACTTGAGTTACAATAGCAGCTAACATTGACCACAACACTCTGTCTACATAGATAACCAAAATACAGAATAAGTTTAAAAGTTATTTACAGTCAGTTAAAGCAATTAGACTCAAGAAGCGGGGGGGGGGGGGACAGAAACAAAAGAAACTCTAATCTGACCCCTCCATGTTTCCAGTCTTTGCCTTCTTCTTGCACACGGCAAAAGCCAGCTGCAGGTCCAGACCCGCCCACACTGCCAAGAACAAGGCAGCCTCGGGCAGAAGGGAGTGAGCACCTCTGATCAGCAAACACCCGCTAGCTCAGCACTGCTCTCCTCGCTACCAGGAAAATTTGGCATCTTCATTCTTCTGCCTTGTCCTTACCAATATCCTTCCAGACGCATTAATCTTGGTGGCTGATTGATGCATTTTAATAACTAGTTAACAGATTTCTGGAAATCTCTGAACTCTGGTCCGTGTGCCCCATCTGCCAGGAGAGGTGCCTCATCTTCTTCAGCTTCAGTGTGGCCGGATCAGTTAAAGTTTACAGAAATACACCTCGGACACGGTAGCTGTTGGACAAGAAGAGCTGTCTCTGTCAGCACTGTAGGACCAGCTTCTGCCCTGGTCCTGCGGGTGCAGATCTAGGCTGATGCCTGCCACGTACCTGAGCGCACCTGCCAATCCCCACGCTTGACAGCTGGGCACTGGACTGCTACCCGAGATCCAGACCATCGGTGACTCTGCTACACGTGTCACCCTGGCTTCCACCACATCTAGTGTCTAATCTGCTCAGTGGGAAGTTATTCAAGTCCATTAAATTCCTAACACTTAAAAATATCTACCCTGTGCCAAGCCTGACCTAGATGCCCGG
>PVJO010019100.1:0-35097 GCA_004026905.1 Hystrix cristata | reverse complement strand
GTGCCATTAAACTCATGGCCACTGTGCTTTCTCTTCCACAATGGTCTACTCTCACTCTGTAGAGCATACTTCTTTTTCTACCTTTAATACATGTAAAACTTTACTACATTCTTTGCTTGTCTTTTTTTCTTAATTTTAGTGGTACATCTTAGATATACATAATGATAATATTCATCATAGGGAATTTGTACCTGTACATGATACATCTTGCTGCTTCTATTTTTGCCATTCCCCTCTCCTCCCTTTTTTCAGGACAGCAAAGACCTAGAAAGAATCTCTAGAAGGAGTCTCTACCACTCTAGAACTCTAGTAACATCAGCACTCTGGAAGGCTGAGGCAGGAGGATGCCAATTTTGAGCCTAGCCTGAACAATTTAAGGACTTAGTGAAACTCTATGTCAAAATGAAAAAATAAAGGGCTGGAGATGTAGCTCAGTGCAAAGGCCCTGGGTTCAATCCCCAGAACTGAAAAAAAAAACGGTGTGAAAGTGATAAAGATGATTGAAAGGTAAAGGCAGTGTGTTAAGGAATAGAAAATAGTACCAAGGTTCTAGAGAATTCAATTTGTTTTGAAAAACACAATTTTTGTCAGAGAAGGAGAAAGAAAACTAACAGGGCTGATTTCCTATTGTAACTCAGTATGTCCCCATGAATCTGGCTTTGTCATATATCATGACCCTGTTTTTCCATTATCAGATCTATTGCTTTCTTGCAAACTTTGGGACTAACATTTCAGCAGGTTGGGGGCATTAGAAGTGACTTACAGCTGTGAGCCATACCAGTATCAACAGGAGATGAGTGGCAGCAGTTTTTTACAGTCAATTCTGTCCTCCCCTGTGTTTCACAGGTTGAAGGCACAGTGAGGGAGAGAGAGAGAGACAGAAAGAGAGTCAGAGAGAGAGAGGAGGGAGGGAATAGGAGTGGGCATGAAGTGGTTTATAAGTGAACATACCATCATTCAGCTTCCCACTCCCTTAGGTTTTATTCCTCCTTTTCTCTACCCTCACAGAATTGCTGGACTCTATAATCTCTGACCTGTGATGCTGACTTTGGAGGTCATAATTTGCTTTATCTTGGAGATCCTTCTTAAGTGGTTGTCCAATTTCCCTCTTTTGGAAAAGTGCCTGGAGCGTCTTTGACTTTGTTGTTAAAATGGTTAGGACGCATACCCTTAAGGTCAGTTCCTGGGATGAGGAATGTAGTTAGGTGATGCAAAATAAGAAAGAAGCAGATAGAAACTTACCTTTTTTTTTTTTTTTGTAAAAGTCAGCGATTGCAAGAATTGTTGGTATTAGGAGCAAGGTAGAATCTAACCACAGAATCAATCCCAGCCGTGATATCTGTGTTGCAGAAATTGACTGTTGAGAAACCAAACGCCACTCAGAGTTGGAGAACTCAGGTTTATTTACACGTTGATGGACCCAGGAGAGTTCACACTCCAAGACCCTGAGCACTGAACAAAGCGACTTCAGGATTTTTATATGATTTTATATCATCCCGTGTTGCTAGTTACCTTGTTCCCCATATAGGGAAGGGACTTAAAAGCTTCTGTCTGATTGGCCCCTAAACACGTACAGGTACACTTCCGTGTCATCGGTAAGGAGTACATAGGCAGTGGGTACAGAATGTAAGGGGAGGGGAGTTAGATTACACCAAGGTGTGATACGGAACAGGTTGGGTCAGCCATTAAGCATTTCCAAGTGTCGGGGAAGGATTTTATGACTCCTCGGCCGGAACCCAGAGCCCCAGGCCCTGGGGCTTTCCTGACTTCTCTGCCAGCTACTGAGCACTTACTGAGTTCCAGGCACTCTTTTAAGTGTTTTGCATTATTACGTCTTTTTTACCTCTTTTGTGCTCTACAACAAGGCAATGAGATGAACAGTAATTTTACTCCCTTTTATATCTAAAAAGGTTGAATTGTAGTAAGTAATTTAGTGCAGAAAGGCTAATTAAGTAACAATCCCCCGAGAGCGCTGTGCAAGGGATAACACCTGGAACCACAAAGCGGGCGGGGTGGAGAAGGGCGGCTGTGCCTTCGTTCTTCCAGGCATGGTGTACTCACAGCCTTCTTTCCCACAGTCCTTACTTACTGAAATTGTGGCACTGGGAGGCATAACAGGCCAGGCGGTGTGGCTGCAGCTGCTGAAGATCTGCTGGAAGCTGAGGTCTCAAACTCTGCACAATGCCATCAACTTCAAGGTACTATTTTGCCCCCGGTCAGGACCTAGACGGTGATTTGACTTGTGCAGAGCTTAAACTGGGGGTGGAGCGGGGCAATTGCGGATAGACATGGGGGTTTAATATTTAACATGTAACAAGTCTGGGTGGGCCAAAGAAGCAATGAAAGTTCCTGTCCGATATTACTGGATGAGAACGCTTCTGTGAGATGGTACTGTGGATAAGGTGCTGTGGTCCAGAGATGACAGAGATGATACTGTGGGGTGGAGGTGAGGGTCTGTTGGGGAAGGCCAGGTGGCTGTGACCGGGCTGTTGGAGATGGGCCTAGTCTGGCCCTCTGATTTGAGGTCCTTGCCTCGAGAGCATCACCTTCCTCTTGGCACTGCTGTTCATCTTCCACATCTTTGCTGTGACTGGTGTCCACTTTGAGGATCATACTGTTGTCGGATGGGAAGGGGGATTCAGAAAATATATCTCCAGGTTCTTTATTCGCACAGGCAATGAATTGCAGGAGCGAATTTTAGGGCATTGGGAAAGTTTATTTAAGTAACAAAAGGGAGACTGGTTTGGCCAGGTGGGTAAAATAACCAGCTGATGCTGCAGTTAGGAATCTGAAAAGGCCTAGGAGACTAGGGAGCAGGGGGCAAGCACGCAAGGCAGAAGGGAGAGCGCAGGGGGAGAGAGGGGGCGAGTGAGGGGGCGAGAGAGGCAAGAGGGCGAACTCGTGGTGCCATTCATATTTATCTGGATTCTGTTCTCCTGAGAGTTTCTGGATCCCGTGAGAAGAGGGGCGATTGGAATTTCGCGCCCCAGGCTGACGTCAGGTCAAAGCCACTCCCCAAGGTCATGTTCATCTTCCCAGCCAGGTCAGGCCACGCCGTAATCCTATATCAACACCTGTTCAACTCACCAGGACCTGGAGTGCAGGGAGTCCTTGTAAGCTGGGCTGGGAGGAGCCTGGGTCAGGGGAGGGAATTTGGTTTCGATACTGGGAAGCTCAACCAAAGTACAGTAGTACAAAAAGTATAGTCTAAGAAACCAGAATGGAACACAATTAGGAGAGGGAAAGAGACAGCAAAGGAATCGTGAGTAGTGTTGGCTCTGGTCTTGAGGGTACAGCAGCTATTTCTGGGTTTATTCCAGGTTTTACAAATTTAAACACACTCTCATCAACCATCTTTAAATACAGTATCTGTTAGGATGACCCTCCCCAGATGCCAAAAAGCTCTGATTTCTGTGACTTAGTGACCTCTTCTGAAAAATGGGAATAATAGCAGTGCTACCTTAGAAGAGTGTGGGATAAATGAGGTCATGCATTCGCGCGCTCAGCACAGTACTGAGCACATTATGGGTGGTCAGTAAATGTCGTCATGACTCTCAAGCATGCTCACTGCCTTAACCTCAACATGTGGTAATTTGTTATGGTAGCCACAGGAAACTAATACAAATATCTTCAACAAAGCAGAGACTGTTCTAGGCTCTGAGAGTTTAGTGGTAAATAAAAGAGCTCACATACTAATCGGGATAAAGAGACAATAAGTACTGAACATATAAATAATATGCTAAAATGTGATAAACATTGTGGAAAAATGAAATTAGATGAAGGGGGCTGGGAGTAGAGAGTGGGAACTGTGTATGGGTTATTGCGTATGGGCTGTAGTTTTAACCCAGGTAATCAGGGTATCCTCATTGAAAAGGTAATATTCACACCAAGACTTAAAGGAATTGAGAGACTTCCAGGGGCTATCTACAGGAAGTGTTAGAGGCCGAGGGTACAAGTAGTACCCAGGTCTGAAACTGGAAGCATGATTAATGTGTTTGAGAAACAGCAAGGAGGCCACTGTGAGTGGAGCAGAATGAGCAGGGGGAAGAGTGGCAGGAGATGAGGTCAGAGAGATGATGGAGTGTGGACCTGGCTCTGTCGCACTGTGGGAAGTCACTGCAGGGACTTGGGCTTTTACTTGGAGGGAAATGGAAGCAGAACAGGAGTGACGTGAAGTCACTCACATTTGAAAGTATTACTCTGAGCCAGGTGTGGTAATCCCAGCACTGTGGGAGACTGAGGCAGGAGGATTGAAATTTCAGGTGCAGTCTGGGTGACTCAGTGAGACCCTGTTTCAAAATTAAGAAAAATTTATAAAAAGGCTGGCTAGGGATGTAGCTGAGTGCAAAGGCCCTGGGTCAGTCCTCAGCTTTTGTTGTTGTTTGTTTGTTTGTCTCAGTTTAGTGTGGGTAACTGATCTCTCAGTTTTCTTCCTCAAACCTTGTTGAAATCACCCCAATGTGAAAACAAATTGGGGAGGAAGATTTCATCTGTGTGTGTGTGTATGTGCGTGTGTGCACATGTGTGTGTCTATACATGTGTTTTTTTGTCATTGTGGGCAGAGGAAGGTGATAAATAACATTGGAACATGGAGTTTGAGGTAGGATGTCAAAGATAGGCTTTGCCCATGTGTCAGTTAAGGTTCACTAGAGAAACAGGTTTAATACAATTAATATAATATGGGTATAGATATGTGATATATAAAGGATTTATAAGATAGGTTTACAGTGGTTGCCGGCAGAGTTGGGTGGAAGAATACAAAAGGGTCATTTGTGTGCCAGAGGGCAATGGATCCAGTCAGAAGTCAAAGGTCTGGAGTTCACTGCAGGGTCCCCTGTGAGTCCTGAAGCCAGAAGGTCGGTCTGCATTGGCAGGCTGGAGAGTCTGTGCTGGAAGCCTGGAGACTGACCTCCAAAGGGATGGTGAAGACTGGAGCTCCTCTGAAGAAGCACAAGGGAGATTTCTAGTTTCTTTCCTGTTCTATTCCATCCAGGCTACAAGTATACATACAGGGTGGGTCTTCCCTCTTCATTAAATCCATCATCCAGATACACCCAGAACTGAGCTAAGCTAATCTTCTAGGCCTTTATTATTGAAGTTAACTATCAGAGTCTGCATCAAAATGTTGCCCGCAGTTAATCCTGCTCTTTACAGTCTTTCTTAGGCCTGAGTTCCCCCGTATTTTCTGGGGAGTATAGATTAGGAAAGAGGAGAAGGTAAAAGGAGGCTTTTTGCATTTGACTTGCCTATGCCAAGGAGAACACAAACTCACAGGGCTTAATCTGGAGTAAAGATTAAGATTTGTGCAGGAACCTAGAATCCAAAACAGAAAAGTCTTTACCAAACGTGTATATGTTCCGAATATTCTTAGCTCTCCAACTTCATAGTCTTTCTTTACAGGGCAGGATTGATGAACTTGCAAGACAAGTAAAGCCCACAGTGGATGACTTTGAGATCTGTAGGCCTAGCAAAGGATAATGAAGCATTTAGTTGGAAATAGAGAAATCATTGTCTAATAAATATGTCTGTTGAGAAAGTTAACATACTGTTTCTTGATGTTTCTGACACATAGTGGGTACCAAAAGGTGTTAGGGCAGGCAAAAAAGTCCAGATGCCAGTGGGGCCTGAGCTTCTTAACTTTCCACTGTCTCTATAGCTCCTGAGCCAGTCACTTAAAAAAAAAAAATACTGTTTTAATCCATCCTTCTTGCAACCTCTACTTCCTAACAAGAGATCTAATTTCACTTTCCCCCTCTCAGACTGTCTGTACAGACCTCTCCATGGGAGTAAGGAGATCCTCAGAGGTGGCCGTGTAACTAATTGAGAAGTATTGTTTTTCTTTGCCTACTCTGCTAGTGTTGCTTCTTTTGTGCACCATTAACTCCAATGAGATACAATTTATGCTGGTTTCTGATGCCAACAGACAATTCTTTTCTTTGTTCTACTTCTTTGCCTTTGCTCTGAGCAGTGTTCAAATCAGTAACTGTTCCACAGGGACAGGTGTGTGTGTGTGTGTGTGTGTGTGTGTGTGTGTGTGTAGGTTTTGCTGGGAATTGAACCCAGGGCCTCGTGGATAGTACTGAGCAAGCTCTGTACCACTGAGCTACAACCCCAGCAAGAACACATTTTAGAACATCACAAAAGGAAATTAGCTAACTGATGATTACTGTTTGTAGTTACTGGTGACTTACTATCTGGAAGGGATTCCTTTCCATTATTGGGTGACTGAAGTTTTTAGACTTCTTTATTATTAAAAATTCTATCACTTAAGAGTGCTTGACATATATGAAGATATTGTATATATAGTATGTATGTATATATGCTATACTCACATCCTCTGTATATGAAATATGTGTGTATATTCCATAAAATAACAATGTAAGGAGATATTATTCTCACATTTTTTAGAGGTCAGAAAGTTGAGACATAAAAAAGTTAAATAAGCTAAGTAACTTGCTCAAGTACACATACCAAGTAAAGACAGAGATGAGATTCTAACCCAGGTCAAAAATATGAGTTGAGAAAAATTAAATTTAAAGCTTTTAAGCAGTAAAATAGCTTACTCTATTGGCTCTTTAATACAAAATTCACTGTTGTCATAGTTGTGGTTTGTTTTTCTGCAGTGTGTATTATTGAATTTGGCAACCAGAATACAATAAACATAACAAGAGAAGGTAAGGAAATCTTAATATGCTAGCCAGAAAGTAGATAGTTTGTGAGTATATTTGCTGAAAGTGTGGTTGGAGGACCAGGAGAATCAGCTTACCTGGTAGCTTGTTAGAAGTGCAGAATCTCAGGTTCTACCCCACCCCCCAGGTCTTTTGGGTCAGGTGATCCATGCGCTATAAGATTCAAAAACACTAGGCTGTGGTGTGACTCAGTGGTAGAGCACTTGCTTAGCATGGGTGAGGCCATGGGTTCACGCCTCAGCACCAGGGGGAGGGGGAGATTTTTGAATTTATAAGTACTTTATAGTAATTTATAAGTACTCCTTGCTTTGTATAGCTGACAGTTGAATGGTCTGTGCAAATTGCCTACTGTTCTTTAACATTTTCCCCAATGAAAATGATATGGTCTAAATTCTACCATATTAGAAGTTTACTAAACAAATGTTTGTTGAGTTCCTATGTTCCAGATACTGTTCTAGTCTCTTGGGAAACATTAGTGAATGAACAAGACAGAAATTTCCTGCCCATCCTAATTAGTTTTTTTAAAGATCAACGAATACTAAGTCAAAGCTTCCAAGAAGATGGCCATTTTATATCCTCCCAAGTTTGTTTGTTGCTCTACCACTGATCTACACCCCTAGCCTTTCTCCCACTTTATTCCCCCAATCATCCTTCCCACAGTCCAGAATAATGTGATAATAGCTGTTGAAAAGCAAATGTAATTTTTTTTTCTGTCTAAATACAAACGTTGTACAAATACTTTGAGACATAAAGATGAGGCCCCACTGGCAATGCCTCCATTACTCCTCAAGCTTCTTTTTCATCTGTCTGCTGCCAGTACCCCTGCTATAGCTTTTACCAGTGTTCTTAAATCAAGGAAGGTGGTTAAGCTCCATGACTGGGCTGTGAAGGGTCCTCCCAAGCATTTTGGAAGTGAAGTCAGGATTTAGATATTGTTAGGCTATAACCAAATATTGCATTTTTTTTTTTACATAATTGTGTTTTATTTTGGAACATGGTTTTTCCCTTTGATCTCTAATTATTCTTGTATTTTCAAATGCTATAATAGAATGTAAATAATGTGCTCACATTTGGTAGCAGAAGAATCAGTATTTATCATAGTATAAAGTATATAAAAATAATGCAAAGAGAAAAAATTTTTATGCTAACAGCCAGTTTTTACCTATTCTATTACTATAAGTAATACAGTATTTTACTTTTTTTATGTTCAAATAGATTATTGCTTGTGAATCTATGTTAATTGTGCCTTTTTATAATATTATATTGTCATTGTGTTCTTAAGTTTAATATAAAAGCTTAAAAGTATTTATTTATCAGACATCTAAAGTTTTAAAACCTCAGGTAATCCCTAGGTTTTGTTTTTCATCAGCCAGATGCTAAGTGTCCAAAATAGGATCCAGTTCTGTTCGTTTTTTGTTTGTTTATATTACCTTTTAACAAAACTTTTAATTTCTTTTATATGCTACCCATAATGTCCAGATTTGAAGATAGAAAAACTATTTAGTACATGAATGTAGGCCTTTTTTAATGCCACTTTTGGAGAGATTTCTGATTTTTACACTTTTGCAATGTATGCATCTGAGAGACAAGCATAGATCTTCATGACGCTTATATTTGCATTTTCCCTATTTATGACTTGGAGTGGAATAGGTATCTTTAGCTTTTTATTTAAAGTTAAGTAAAAAGATTGGTGGTACACAACTGTAATCCCAGCTACTCAGGAAGCTGAGGAAGGAGGATCACAAATTTAAGGCTGACCTGGGCCACTTAGCAAGATCCTGTGTCAATAAACAAACAAACAAATAAATAAAAATTGTTGGGGATGTAGCTCAGTGGTCCTTGGGATCAATCGCCAGTACAACAAGAAAACAGAACTAAACAGAAACATTTTACTTAGAAACAATTCTTGACTAACGGAAGAGTTGCAGAGATAGCTCCATATGCCTGGCATCCAGGTTTCTATAATATCTTACATAACCATTGTACAAAGATCAAAACTCAGAAATTAGCACTGTAAAATACTACTAACAAAACTACAGACTTTATTAGAATTTCACCTGTTTTTCACGTGTCCTTTTTCTGTTCTCTGGTCCAGTCTAGGATAAGACCTTGTATTTAGTTGGCAGTCTTTCCTTAGATATTTAATTTGTAATATGTCCCATACTGAACTTACTACCATTCAATCAAACCTCTTCTAATTCCAGTGAGGACTGCCAAGCAATTTCCCTCCATTGGTGGCAGAGTCCTTATTGATCCTTTTCCTGCTCAATTTTGGACATCTTTCACTTAAGACACCATTTCTTGTATCAGTGTTTACATTGAAATTCTTTTAGTAGCAAAAAAAAAAAATGACTTCAGTTTGGGGTAGAGGATATAGCTCGCTGGTAAGAGTGCTTGCCTAGCATGCATACGGCCCTGGATTTGATTCCTGCCCCTACCACCACCACCATCACCACCACCACACACACACACACACACAAAACACATTCACACATGCATACACACAATTCATTTTGAGCTATTCTCATCATAAGAGTGGTAACAGAGGACCTGGACCAGTGCAGGGCATGTCATAAGCACTTTATAATAAAAAGAAATGAGCAAAATTGGATGGACTGATTGGTAGTATCTGCTTACAGTTGTCGTTGGAGTAATAAGTGATGGGATTTGGGTCTAGACTTCAGAGATACAGTATAAAAAATGCAAGCATAATTTTGAAGTGTCTTAATCAGCAGAGTCAGAGGCTATGCTACAAGAATAAATTGACCCCTAAATTTCAGGGGTTCAGCACAAGAAAAGCATATTTTTCATTCATGAACATTCTAATACGATTGGGCAACTATTAAAGGTAGCTATAGTAGTTTGCACTGGATTAATGAATACTGAACTGTTAGTCCTAGGGGAAATACAGGGTTTGGTTCTTGTGAAGCTCTGGTTACCTTTTTATCAAATTATCATACATAACCTTGTTTTTTGTGTAATTTTGATTAAAGACACCTTATTTAATATATGTTGTTGATTTATTGACATTGAACTCATGACCATCAGCCTGAATGAAGCTTACGTAACACATTTTCTTTTTTTAGGCACATCACAAGCCTATTGGTTGGTGCCATCCACATCTGGGGTGGGTTTTCTCCCATTAGTTTGCCAGACTACATGTCAATCATCCATAGACACCCCCAGAATTATGTCCCACTGATCTGTTAGGTGTTTCTTCATGCATTTGAGTTGACATACCATAATTAACACTCACAGTGTGTATTAACATTTCAGTATGTATTATATGATAATGATTTTGTTTGAAACGAAGTAATTGTTAAAAGTTATTAAGGGTCTTCCATGTTGTATCTGATGTTATACTAAGTGCTTGACTTGGAGTACTTCATTTAATACTCGTGATATCAGGCACTTACCGCACTTGACTGACAGGCAAACAGGATGGAGAACATAAGTATTTTACCCTTGATCACACAGCTCTAGTCACAGAACTGGTTTAAATCAGTGCCACTGACTTGGAATTTATTCTCTTCTCAATTTATTTACATTATCATACACAAAATATTTATACACAAACTATCTACACATGGAGTAACTATGTATGTACTACTTACCTAATGACTTGCTTCACCAAATATTTGTTGACTGGCTACTACTGTGCTCCAGGTACTGTTCTAGGTATTGGAGGAGAAGCAGGAAATATGGCAGATCAGGTGTTTGCTATCTTCAGGAAGAAACAGGACACAGATCAACAAGGCAACTCCAGAAAATAAATGATTTGAAGCAATTCAAATAGGATGCTGTTACTGAGGATAAACCATCGGGAGGAGGCTTAATACTGTGGTTGTGAAATGCCTCTTTGAGAAGATGGCATTTTAACTTAGACTTGATTAGAGAGGGGGCTCCTTCGTGCCATGGTCTGGAGTAGGTGCTTTCTGCCTTGAGCTGTTGCCCTCAGGTGGTGGCGAGGAAGGCATCTTCAGGAACAGAGAAAATCAGTGTAGCAGGAGCAGGGCTAGCATCAAGAGCGGGGGAAGTGGGGCCCCAGGAGTAGGCAAACCAGATCTTTGGGGCTTGTGGCTTGTGGTTGATGACAATGACGAGAAAGGGGATGCTGCATACATGCTGGCTTTCTATGGACACATGATGGATGAAGGTTTATACAGCCGTATTCACTACAACAAACCTGGGAAGAAGGGACTGTCATCAGCACTTCATGAAGACCAGCTGTGAAATATGAGCTGTTAAGAATCTCTCATTTCTTCAGTATTGCAAAGATGCTGCAAAACCAGCTGAATTCACACACAAAATGATCAAAACACCCACTGCGTGCTTGTGATTGACTTCATTGTTAAATTAATATCCTTTCTTCTCTTTGGTCTAGCTACACTGGTGGTGTTTAATGCTGGAACATGTGCGACAGATCCTTCACTTGTCTATTCTGTCTAGTCAGTTAAAATTTATAATCAAAATATTTTCCTCTTATCATTATGAGCAGTATTCTGTTCCCTTGGAGTCCTTGCAATATGAGGACAGAGTATTACTTTTCCTTCATTCTTTGAAGCGGTAGGTGTGGGACAGGTTACTGGTTGGGAATGTTGTACTGATGTCCCCATTGGGATTGTGGGAAGCCTGAGCTTTGTGGTTTGCAGTGGCTCAGGGGCCACATTTTTACCCAGGACCTGCTTACCTTTATCCTGGTTGAAACTTTATCTTTTCCATTACTATAAAATAAAGATTTTATACTGTGAGTTAAGAAAAACACTGGTTTGAATTTTTACACAGTCACTTTCTTACACTATAACTTCTGGACAAATCACTGAACCTTCTAAATTAAACCTTAGTTTAAATGAATTTTTCTTTCAGTATAATTGTGAAGATTAAAGGTGGTATGTAAATGGGCTTCTGACAATATTTACCTCTAGTCACTGTTACTTTTCTCTGTCCAAAACTACTCATTTTTAGAGCAAAACTACTAATTTTCTAGTCCAGTCTGTCTGTAGCTTTCTTGGACCCACTCCAGACAGGTTTCATCTTTCCACTGAAATCATCCTCATCAAGAAGAACCACAACTTTGAGAGCAACTAGTGGTCATTTCTTTCTTCATCTCCCATTGGTCCTCACTGCCAGCTCTGAGTTTCCGAGTCTTCATCTCAGAGATGCCCCCTGGCTCTCCAGCCCAGAACAGCTGCTGCTTCCCTCTCCCCTATTTTTTTTCCCTCTCCCCTACTTATATCCAGTCCCCTCCCCCCATTCATTTCTTCATAGTAATCATACTATTTTCTTACATCTCCTGTAAAAAATTACCATGAACTTGGTGGGTTAATACAATTGAAGTTTATCCCCATACAGTTGTGGATGTCAGAGGTTTAAAATCAGTTTCTCTAGCCTGAAACCAAGAATTTCATTTCTTGCCCTTTCCAGGTTCTGGTGGCTTCTGGCAATCCTCGGCTTGTGGCTGATTTAATTAGAGTCTTTGTCTCTGTGGTTATAGTACCTTCTCTCTGTGTGTGTGTGTGTGTGTGTGTGTGTGTGTGTGTGTAATTACTCACTGCCTTCACCTTATAATCGTATGTGCCATTGCCCTCAAGACAATCCACGAAAGTCTCCCTTCTAGGGGTCCTTGACTTAATCATACCCGCAGTCTCTTTTTGTCAAATACGGTAATATAACAGGTTCCAGAGATGAGGAGGTAGATTCTTTTGAGAGGACATTTTTCAGCCTACTTTCATATTAAACGACAGCCAAGATTGCTCAATATTTATTTGCTTAATAGTACACCTTATGTCTCTCGTTGTATATTGTAAACTTTGGGGAAAAGACTTTTGTCTTTTTCATCTTAAAAATATGAAAAAAATGTCTTTAACTTCTTAGTACTAGAACTATGGGATGAGGAAGTAAACTGAATGTCTTTTTGGCTTCCCGTGGAATTTGGCACACACAAATAATATTTTTGCCGTGTGTGAATGCGAGTTTCCAATTTGCTTGATTTCCCAGGAGCTATGAAAGTAAAATAGTTTATAAGCCTTTTTTAATTTGTAAGACTTGTTCTGTGATTGCATATGCTGCTACTCACATCTTACACTCCAGTAAGCTATATTAATCTATTGGTTTCTAAGGTAGCAATGGGATTAAGCCACTTGGTATTACATGAGTACCATGTAATAGATGTTTAATTGGCACATGCCCAGAAGGAAACAACACATTAAACATTTGGGTGAATATTTAGTGTATTAAACATTCAAGATGAAAGATCAAGCCACTACGTTTTCTCTCTACTTATTTTGCCTGTGAGAATGATAGCTCAGGAGAATCTGTGAAGACATAGTTCCTCCTGCCTCACTGCAAAGGTTCATGTTTTAAGGGCTTCCATGTGTGTCTCTCATGGGGAAGTTAGGCGATAGTTTAAAGAGCTATACGTTCTTCGTTTAGATTACCCAGTCTGGGTGAGCTAGCAAGCTAGAGTAAAAGTCCCACCTTTCTCTCTCTCCTCTGCTCCCCAACTGATTTAAACTTAGCTAAATCTGGGGAGTAATATTTCTATAAGTCACCTGCTTTTGTGTTTTCACTTTCTGTTGCTGTGACAAAATACCTGAGACAGACAATTTAAAGAAAGTAAGATTTACTTTGGCTCACATTTTCAAACATTTCAGAGCATGGTTACCCCAGTCATTTTGGGGCCTGTGGTAAGGCAGTACATGTGCCCGGGGAAAATGCTCCATTTGTGGTGGCTGAGAAGGGGGTGAGACAGAGTAGGATTTCAGTATTCCCTTCAAGGGTGCAGCCCCAATGGCCTAATTTCTTTCCCCTGGGCCCCACCTTCTAAAGATTCTACCACCTCCCAGTAACACCGCAGGCTGGAAACCAGCCCTTTAGCATATGGACCTCTGGGAGACATTTAAGATCTAAACCATAACAGCCTTCCTATAGCCTATACGTCTGTAGATAATATTTGCAAAACTTGCTTCCTACATAAATTTATTTGTGAAAAAGGAGATATCAATTAGAGTTTAACATATAGATGATATGACTTTTGAGCCTATTCTAAGACCTTACATTTGTCCCAGGACAAAGCATTTCTAGATCTTTTGCAAAACTTGTGAAGGAGAAACACCGTGTTGACAAAAAGTTGGTAGGAAAAAACTATTGTACCATAGAAAACCTATATAGGTTTTGTTAGTGAAAACTGTGTGTCCAAAGCCCAATCTGTTAATTTTGTTCCAAATTTGTTTTGAGGGAATTCTGTGTTCTAGGCATGGTGCTGAATTTGATCTAAAAAATATGATCTCTCTCTCCAAAGACTTTCAGATCTAATAAGAGACAAAATAAAAGCAAATAATCTTTACAGCACTGGAATTAATGTTTGTGTTGGAAGATGACATTGTTTATTTTCTCCTTGCAGTCCAGCCCTCACTGAACTTTAGTGTAGCAGGAAGTCTGCAAGGTATAGCCTCTGTGGGCAGAAAGGCTTTAATGTGGCCTTTGTGATCTCCACCTCTATCTTCATCATGCCTTTGTATAATGCCCTCCTCATGAGTGTGGGCAAAACCCAAGCTTGATTTTAACCAGTGGAATATGGCAAAAGCAATGGGAGCTATCTGATCGTATTTATGTGATTATAGAAAAATGTATCATCTATCTTAGGGGACTCTCTCTGTTGCTAGCTTTGAATAAGTAAGCTGCCGTGCATCCTGTGGCCACAAGGAATTGAATTCTTCCTACACATAGGAGGTTTCCCACAGTCAAACCTCCAGAAAAGAACCCAGCCCTGGCCAACACCTCGATTGCAGATTTTTGAGATCTGTGTGGCTTTTATCTAGATGTACCCCCAAAATCCCCCATAGGTGGGGCTTTTGGGAGGTTATGGGATGATGGGTATATGATACTGATGGGTTTATAGTGGAGTGTGAGGTAGGGAGGTGAAGCCTAGGGGGAGGAAGTGCAGGGGTCACTGGGAGCATGGCCCGGAAGTATATAGTCTTCCTTCTCGTTTGGTGTCTGCTGCTTCCTGCCTGCTTTGCTGTGAACTTCTTCTCTTCTGCCTCTACCGTGTAGCCCTGCCTTGGAGCCAGCCAACTATGGACTGAAACCTTACAAACTGTGAGCTAAGATAAACCTTTCTTCCTTTAATTTGTGGGTGTCAGGTATTGTGTCCCAGTCATGAGAAGGTAACTAAACAAGATCCTAAGCAGAGGACCTAACTATTTCCGGTCCTTAAAAATTTTGAGGTTATAAAATAAACGTGATTTCCTTAAGCCACTGAATTTGTGTTAATTCATTACACAGCAGAAAAAAACAGTTCATCTCCAAATCCACCGCCTACAGGCCAAAAAAGGATGGTTTGGTCTTAGTTTCCTCACTGGACAGGGCAACAGAGGCAAGAAGATCATGAGGCCAGGGCAGGAAGTACATGGGACTTCATCCAGGCCAAAGAGTTCATGCCCGATCCAAGAGGCACTGGGAACTCTTTGAAGGGTTTTAAACAAAGGAGTAAGATATTTTAGATCTTGGGGCTCTAATTGCCCTCTGGATGAAAGTGAGGGAGAAAGACTGATTTATACCCTTTATACCTGAAGCCTGTTTTCCTGCTCTGCTCTGTCCCCTTGCAGCGTAACCCCCTTGCAGTGCCACTGAACTCTTCTCCTCCCCCATCCTTTCTTGAACAATGAACTTTATTTCTGAAACTTCCGTCTGATTTTCTCTGCCACTTTCAAACTTGCTGAAGATAAGTGGAATGAATACATCATTGGCTGTTAGAAAGTAAACTTCAGAGATTAAAAAAAAAAACCAAACCCCACAGAGTTGAGACAGTCTAGGAGAGTCCCTAAGGGAACAGGCATTTGATAGGCAAATGAAGCTTCCAGGGATGGGTAATATGCCTCAGGCACACAGGCAGCTGGCTTCAGCTCCGGTAACTACTTTATTTAAATTATCTACTCCTATTATTGCCAGTCATCTAGCTTTGTTCTGACTGACAGATTTTCAGTAAATATGCACGAGAACTATATTCATGTTACACAATTGTGACACTTTGGCACTTTGGCATCATGAGGTCTCTTGATCCTACTCTTTCTTGGTGCTACTGGATTCTAAACTGTTTATGAAAAAGACCTTATGTTCTTAAACCCTTAACACATTTATTACTATTGTAACTAAGGTTCTAGTCAGGGATGGTGATGCACATTTGCAATTCCAGCTACTTGGTAGAACAAGGTGGGAGGATCGCAAGTTTGAGGCCAGTGTAAGCCATTTAGCAAATGCCCATTTCAGAAACAAACATAAAACCAGGGTTATTCTCACACTCATCCTTGTCTATGTTTTCCATGCCCTTTTGCTGTTGTTTTTGTATTTATTACTCTGCATCTTCCTTCCCTCCATACATTTCCCTCCACTCCCTCAAGTATTCCTCAGTCTGCTCACAATGGTATCTACTTACGCAACATTCGGTAAGTGGCTGCCCTGACCTGGACAGTGAGAATCACAGTTAAGACATTGTTCCCATTATTATTACTAAGTACAGAACAGAGAGGAAAAGGCCAGCAGCTTCACAGTTAAACTACAGTGCGTGTCCAGGTACCCTCTGAATGTTCACACAGAGCTGTGGACAGCCATTTCAAACCTGGGGTCTACCCTGACCTTGTGGTTGCATTCACCCCCCTCACCACTTTTCTGCTTTTTAAATTTTCTATCTCAGCAAATAGCCCTACTATTCATTCACTTGATATCTGAAGCCAGGAGCCAACCTTGGTTCCTCCTCTTCTCTCTTGCCTTGTCAGTCACTAAATCTTATCCACTCAGTATCTTCATCATAGACTCTGTATCCACCTACCCTCGGTCATGGCTCCTGTCATCTCTCACCTGGATTATTGTAATAGCTTCCATAACGTTTCCTACATCCCTCTTTTGTCATCCTCCAGTCTATTCTTTACACAGAAGCCACAGTCATCTTGTTAAAGTACAGGCCTGGCTAAGACACTCCCTCAGTTTAATGCTGCCAGTGTGGAATCCCAGTCCCTCTCCCTCTGGCCGCTGGATCCCCTCTGGTCTGTGGCTTGCTGTCTCTCTTCCCTCTTCACTCCATCCCTGTGGAACTGAATGCACGGAGATCCTTGAGAAGACTTGGGTACAGACATTGTCCTCCTCCTGGCCTCTGCGCTGCTGTTCCTTCTTCTCCATGAATACTGCTGCCTCCATTTTTACTGGAGCATGACTATTTCACAGGGAATTGACCCTGACCCTAGGACGGGGTTACATGCCTCAATTTTTCCGTGAAATGAGATAATTCGTGGAAATCACTCAGCACAGTCCCCAGGACTCAGTGTGCACACTTCCTCTTTTCTTGCTATGAGCTGAGTGGCAGGTGTGCTCTGTGACCCTCAGCACCAGATGTGGGCTCACAAAGGCAAGAGGGTGCAGGACTCCACCTGGGCTGGAGAGACTGGGAAGGTTCATTTCGGCCCCGAAGGCTTGTTTGCAGGAAACCTCAAGCCTGACGTCCAATCCCACCCCTGGTCTTTCTTGCATATTGGCTGAATTCCTTCTACTACTTCGTACCTGGATCTTTCCCTTGGCCAGCGAGGGGCCCAAGTAAGGTCCTCTGATGGTGACTTCTCCCATTCCCTAAGCTATATCCTGGCTCAGAGGCTTCCTAGAGGTAGGAGACTGGTGGCTCTTAGATTCCCTTCAGTCCTCAGCAGAGCACTGCTAGCAAACAGGAAGTCAGCCCTGCAGGAGCGTGAACCCTGTCATACTGTTTACCTGCCTGTGGAGGTTTTGAGGTAATCCACGGAAATAGTGCCTCTAGGGAACCCAAATCAGCTCCCAAGGAGGGTTTGTGACTGAAAAATTAAAAATGCTTTTTAGCAATTTACTTAAAGTTCTGAATCTTTAGACACATGGTAAGTCTGGAAACTATCTAGTTAGAGCAATCTGTAGAGTGTTGGTTTCTGAGAAGGTAATGTTCACTTTTCAGCTGAGGAGAACAGCAACGTTGTTGCCCAGTGCTACTTATAGGATGATCAAATCCCAGGATCCAGGGTCTATATGCTGCCTGGGAAGCTCTGAGATTTACTCCGAGGTACTTAGTTTCCTCTCTGTCCCCATCACTACCTATTTAGGACACAGAGAAATATTCTAATGCCCCTTTCTGTGTTAATCTTTCTATTCTGAGCCTGGGGCAGCTTTGCACACTCTTCCCCGAACTGTGCGGTGGTGGTGGTGGAGGGCGCGAACTTCTGCTGGATGCCTGGCTTTGGTTTCATATTATTTCAAACAGTGGTGATCATTTGACTACCTTCTGTCTGGTTCTTCCTTCTTTCCAGCCGTCCTTTATTCCATTTTAAACACAGCACCCTAGAGATAGTTTATAAACTGCCTCTAATAAAGGAAATAAATATTGTAAAAACAAATATATAAACATCCTCTAATAAATCAAATGAATATTATAAAAATAAATACAGAAGAGCCTAGTGGAAACTGGAGATACAGATAATAATACAACATTAGGAGCTTAGGTTCTGGAGGTGGAAGGACTAGATTTCAGCTCTAGGTCTCTCCATTTCTACCTCTGTATGCTAGAAAATTTCAAGTTTGATGTCTTTAAGATGAAGATATAATTGTGTTAATCAGGGTTTATTATGCTTTAGATATAGGATGTTCCCTCAAAGTCTCATGTATTTAAAGGTTGTGCTTTTGGATAGTGATTGGATCATGGGGGCACTATAGTCATTAGTGGATGTATCCACTAATGAGTTCAGCAGCTCAGTGTACTGTTGGGAGGTGGGGCCTGGTTAGAGGTGGATCACTAGAAGCATGAGCTGGAGGGGTATGTCTCCCACCTCGGTTTCTCCCCTCTGTCTCTGCTTCCTGGCTGCCATAATGTGAGCAGTTTTCCTCTGTGCCAGGTCCTTACACCATGCTATTTCTGTTTTTGAGCCTGTCGTCCAGAATCGAAACTTCTGAAACTGTGAGCCAAAAGAAATATCTCCTCCTTTAAATTGTAGGTGTCAGGTATTCTGTCTCAGTGATAAAAAAAGTGACTAAAACATGGGTCCTTTCTCACAAGCAATAGAAACCAGCTTAAGTTTAGGCTAAAATTAAACTTGGGAAGAGGGAACTAATGGAAAGGATGTGGAAGTAGCTATTTCACAGATTTGGCAAGGATGAAATTAGGTAATAGATAAAAATTGCTTAGCATGATATGAGGCATGTAGAAAGTATTAGAAATATTACCCATTATTCTGTTACGATTATTTTATCATCATTGTTTTGAGGTCTGCCTTATCTTTCTTACATGTTGCTTTGGTCTGATATAAAGCCAATGCTGACCTTGGTGATGTACATTCTTTTGATATCTGATACTTGGTCTGTAGAACATACAGTCATCTGTCAGCTACTGCCAAAAGCAATAGGGTCATGTAGCATAAAGTTGACCTCTAGCTTCTTAATTCAGCTGGGGCTATAGATAGTGTGCAATTCTCTGAGAAGGGCAAGCAAAACTAAATCTAATTTACTTAAATATTTACTGGCTTTCTAGGGCCATTTACAATATTATGTGAAAAGCAATTCCATTTGCAATATTATGTAAGAGGCATTTAATGAGTTCTAGCTCAGTAGTCAACAGCAACTCACCTCTTTTATCCCCTTTAGTAACTGTGTCTTGCCTGAGTCAATTTAGCCTTGATTGAGAGCACCTACTGTGTATTAGCCACTGAGAATACAAAAATAGTGCCTGCTGCTACTATGGTTGCTATTTCAAAAAGAAACGTGTGGTCGACTAAGCTGTAGTGCCATTTTGTGAATCTTGTAATGGAAGCCTATAGACTATACCACAAAAGCATACAGAAGAGAATAGAATTAATTATGCCAAGGAGAGCAGTGGAGGGCAAGTACCTAGAGAAGATCCATAGAAAAGATGCATTTGATTTGTGTTTCTAAGATGAATAGGAGTTTCCAGGCTGACAAGTGGAAAATGGAACATCTGCTATGTGGCTTTTACTTTGTGGTTTTGAAGTCTGTGGAGTAGACGGGATGATATGACCAGATGGAACTTTCTGGTAGCAGTGTGGAGAATGATTGGAGGGGGATTACCAGGGCCAGAGGATCAGTCAGGAAGCTGTTACTGTCACTGTAAGAGATGGTAAGGGCTTGACCTAAGCAGTGGAGGGTGAGATGGGTCTGAAGCAAGCAGGTGGGGACCAAGTAGGCATAACTGGTGAAGGATGGGACAGAGATGTTACTATTGTGATAATTTTCATTTGCATATGTGGGTGGATGGTAGTACCATTCTCTGATGAAGGACTAAAAGAAGGCTAAGCCTGTTTTGGAGAGAGAATGCCAAGTTCCATTTTGACATGTTTGGTGAGATAGCCATGGGCCATCACAGGAGAAGTCTGGGAGTATATGGGGATGTGGAAATCAGGAGAAATGTTTGTCCGAGGCTGCTCAGGCGGGGCCCAGGCCTAGAACTACCTCCATGAATTAGAAAGAAGCCGTATCCCTTAGATTTGAGCTTCCAGGTTTCCTTATTCCTGGGGCCACAACTTGTTCTCGTTGGTTACCTACCCGCAGCCTGGAATTCCGTCCTGAGCTTCTTTGCCATGGTGGCCCTTATTTGCTTACCCTGTTCACCATTTCCAGCAGAGCTCCCTGCTGCTTCTTTGGACCTCTAAGTGTTCCCCACTGCTCAGTGTACTCTACTAACCTTCAGAAAGGCCAGGTAGCAAATGTTGGGCCTTCCTGATGCTAATGGTCATTCTGGCTGGTACTGTCTTTGTCTGAAGACATTCTTGGAAGCCGTGATCCGCCTGTGCTCTGGATTCTACTTGGCTCTCGTAGGAGAATTCTCCCAGCAGCTACAAGCCAGTCTTTATAGACAACATTTGCCTTGCCTTGTCCTGCAGTAACTGGGGGAATATTTTGACTTTAAATAAATAGGTAAACATGTCCAGAACTCCAAGTAGTCAGGCAGTTTGGGAGTTTGATGTAGCCATTTAAAAAAGACAAGATTGTCTTCAGATTGGAGATTTCTCTCTGCCTTCAGAAGGCAAACAGAGGTGGGAAATTTCAATAAATCAAACATGAAGGTGTTGCCCCCAAGTGGCACAAAGGAGATTAGATTCCAACTATCACTTTTTGTTAATGGGCCCTAGAAGAGCTTTTCTTTGGGAATGTTTTGAAAAATGGCATCAGTGAAATATTCGTTCTATTCCTATCTGCAGTTTTGGATTTGGCAGTTACTCCCATTCCCACCACTCATTATCTCCACCCCAGATACTGGCACGTATACTTAGGTCTTGTCCCACCCTCTCCAGTCTCCATGTCCCAGGGTTTTTAACCTAGAACCGGGTCTGAAGAGGGGTTGGCTAGCTTTTATCTTTGTCCATCATGGATGCACCTCGGCACCTTTACCTTTGCTCCTTTCAGGCTATACCCTTCTGAGTAGAGTAAAATTCTTAGATCTGTCTTTTCCTTACCCCCTGGGAGATAAAACAGTTGAATTCTAGTCCATGTTCAGTCATAGGACAGAACTATTACTTGGGCAAGTTGGATAGCCTTGGGCAAGACCTTTGGCCCCCCGGGCCCCAATTTCCTTCTTCATGAAGTAAGAGAGGCGATTGAAGCACACGGGCAAGTTACTCACCTCAATGAGTTACGTTCCCTTGTCCACTTCAGCCCATCCTCCCATACCCCTGCTCCACTTCTGAGGGAAATCCTCAGCTCCTGCTGCCCAAGTAGCCATATCTCAAATAAGAAAACCCTCCCTCCTACTTCATTGGGCGAAGGTTGGGTTTGGGTTGCAAGAACAGTCACGTCATAAGGCTGGCTCTGTAGTCGGGCTGAAAGAAGATGAACAAGATTCCTCTCTGTTTTGAGGGGTAGTACAGAGATTTGAAATAAGAAACCCAAAAGGAAGTTGTCAGTTAACAGTGAAGACAGAAGAGAGTCTACGGCTGAACTTCTTTGCTATTTTTGGATGTTTTTTAAGATTTAATGCTCCAGCTATACATTACTATTGCTGCATCTAAATACAGAATCTTGACTAAGCTATGAGGATGGAAACAGTTTCTGATACTGAGTGGCAGAAACAAACAGGAAACCTGCCTTCAGCTTTTCTCCTTTTTGGGACCATCTTCCTTTAACAGAGGAAGAGGAAGTTGGTCTCATGCCTGCTCCTGAGCTGTCTGTGCTTTGGCTGTCCTCTACATGATATGCTCAGAAAGCCAGAGCTTGAATCCCAGAACTGCTGCTTTTCTGCTGTGTGACATTGAACAAATGCCTTTAACCTCTCTAGACCTGTTACTGTACATGAACAATGGGGATAATTACTCTGTCTTAGAGGGTGGTTTGTGAGAAATACACAAGTGTTGTTTATGCTCTAGCATGTGGCTCTTGGGTCTTAAATGTAAATACCTGACAGAGGGAAAGAGGATTCTTCCTCCAGTGTCCACTGCTTCAGTGCATATTGTGTAGTTGGTAGTAAACAGTTTGCAGTAGGAATGAGGAATGGTGTGAAAAGGAAACCACCCGCTCTCTCATAGCAAATATGACAGAAACACACTCAGAATTTTCTTCCTTTGGCTATTAGCCTAGTTTGTTGTTCTTTAAATTGTATTGCCTCTGTGTGTGCATGTGTCTGTGCACACACCCATGAATATATGCTTGTACATGTATGTTTGCACATGTTCATGCGTATGCACGCATGTGTATGTGTGTCAGTGTCTCAGCCACCAGCTGATCGTTCCGACAGTACAATGGAAGCAAAATGCCCCAAAAGTCAGGTGGAAAACTTCCAACAGTGGAAGGCAGGTTCAGGTATGATAAATTTCTGCTCCTGACAGTTTTTAGTACTTTCTGTCTGGAGGGAAAAAATGTGAATAAATAATAAATAAAACTCACATTAGCCTGAGAATTACCTTACAGTGTTTTTCAAAAGAAAAAAATGGAGAGTTGAGCTAGCAGATTTATTTCAAGATGATTTAACAGGTGAGAGGGAGTTAGCTGCGATTGTTTTATGTCTCAGTCTATTAGGTACTGTGCAATGCGACAGATCCATTCTAATTTATACAGTTGTTCAGCAAAACTTTTGTGGGTTTTTAAATTGACTGTAATGTTTAGCAATTGGAATATAAATTTATTCAAGCCTCTTATTTGGTCGCCTCAATGGCGCATTACAAAGTATTTTATAGTGTCTGATCTGCTTAAGTTTTACAACCAGCTTCCATTGTTCTGCACTCTTTACAGCTGGTACTGAGTGAGAGTGGGGCTGGTGCTGGGCCTCCTGGTGGTCCCTAAGGCTTTGTCCGGGGACAGGGGAGGGGCTTGGCAGCTGAACCTAGGGTAAAACAGCCCCTTTTCTTTTATGCCCTCCTTTTCCTGGCTTCCTGCCAACTGTCTATGATATGGGGCCACCAGATATTGTTTTGACTTAACCCCAGTTGGGAATTCGCCTGCCTGGTCCTAGCTGTGATGATGAATGCTAGATTCTCAAGCTTCTTCCATCCTGATCTTTTCCTTCGTTACCAAACTTTTAAAAATAAGAGACTATTATAGGCTGTCTTCATGTTCTCTTGACCTGCTTTTTCCTTTGTTATCAGCCTGTGACCCTCACCTCCCTACAGACAGTACTTTACCAAAGATCTATAATGGCCTCTGCTGTCAAGTTTCAGTGCTGTGTTTTCTGGGTGTTTCTAAGAGTTGACACTGAACACACTTCTGTCTTGATAGCGTTTCTCCCCTGACTGACCTCACATAGCTGTTATTTGTCCTGTTTTCAGTCTTCCTAAGCAATGTGGGAAGTGCCCAGTCTCAGACCCCATCTCATAAGGTGGCGTGCACAGATCATACCTGCCGTGTCTCTGCAGCCTTCCCCTGGTTGTCACATCACCACTCACTTTCTCCTCTGAATTCCCTTGTGTTTATGCTTTTAGAGTTATTTATCACGTTTTGTTCTGTACTAATAGTTACAGTTGGGTTCTCCCTCCAGCATGCCTGTAAATGCCTACAAGGCAGGGACTATGGTTGATACAGCTCTGAAATTCCTCTGGTGTCTGCCAATAAATGAATCTACCTTCTTTTGGGAGGGGGAGGGTGTGGATTAAATTCAGCACCTCACACATGCTAAATGTACATTTTACCACTGAGCTACACCTCCAACCCCTAACCCACTTTCTAATATCAGTTTTGAGATGGAAGAAAGGATTTCTGAAAGCTGAAGGGAGGAAGAAAGGTAAGGGTGGAGTGAGACCAGACTGGAAAGAAAGGAAGGGGCAGATAAAGAGCAGTGTACGATAACTTGAGAATTCTGAATTTTATCCAAAGAACTATAATTAGCACATAGTTTCAAATGTGGGAGAAGATGTGGGTAAAATCAACATTTTAAGGTATTTCAAAGGCTTGTGTGAAGACTAGAATGATGAGGGGCAGGCAAAGTATGATAATGGCTTAGACTGTCAGAGGTGGTGGAGAAAAAAAGAGGATGAGATTTGAAAAACATTAGGTAGAAGCACAGTAATCACAGTTAATTGGATATAAGTGCTAAGGGACAGGAAAGAATTAAGATTGTGAAATGTCTGATTTAAATGCCCGGTTGCACAGGAATCAAATTTTCTAATAGACAGTTGAAGGAACGGGTTCACCTGTGTGTGTGGCAGGAGGAAAGTGCTAGGAAGGGAATATTAGTCCTCTTAGAGACATGTTGAGATTGAGGTGCCTTTGAGATGCTCAGGTGGAGATGTGGAGCATTTTGGATATGGAAATAGCCACTGGATCCTTGGAATAGACAAGAATACCTAAGAAGGGTATAAAATAGAAAGGAGGGGGACCTGAGAAGGAGCCTAGAAGATCCCTGCATCTAGGGGCTTGGTAAAGAAGGCCAAATCAGACACAGACCCTGAGCAATAGTTTGGTGTTATGGAGCCAAGAAACACCTGTGTCAAAGCTGTTGCTATAAAAGGTCACGGAGGCCCACGCTGCTGAGAGAGTAAGTAGGAAGAGAGCAGATGAGACGTAGTGCCGTCATGTTAGCAGCCCTAGTGAGTTCAGGCGGCAGGAACATGACTGGAGTCGGCCAGAAGTTACCAGACAGCAGGAAGCAGAGACAGGTAGGAGTTGTTTTGTTGTAAATCGGGGACAGACGGAATATGTGGGGTGTGGGGGTAATTTGTTTTGGTTACTTGTTTTTGATCTTAAGATCGAAGAGACTTGAGCATGTCTGGATGTGGGAGTGGAAGAGGTCAGGGAAAAGGGAGAAGATAAAGATGCATGAGCCAGGCATAATGACTAAAGGCCTCAAGTTTCCTGGAGAAGGTGGGAAGATACAACTCCAGGCTCCAGACTGAGGAGCTGGCCTTTTGTCTCAGGAAGGAAACCTCTTCATTTATAAGAAGGAAGAGAGATGACGAGTATAGTGCAGGGGATTTGTGTCAACAGGAAGGCAAGGCAAGGTGACCTTAGAAACACTTTAATTTCCTTGTGGCATTAATGTGCAGCTAAAACTCTATTGCTATTAACAATAACAATTGCAACAACCTAGGAGCTACCAGTAATGACTGCTAAGTGTGCTAAGTGTTTATATTCAGCAACTCATTTAATCCTCGCAAAAGACTTATTGGGTGGCTTCTATTTCATAGATGAAGAAACTGGGGTTCATAGAGGTTAAGTGATTTGAACAAAGTAACAGTTGGTAAGTAATAGAGCCAGGATTTGAACCATGCACTTCTCTGTTCTTTTCATTGCTATTACCATTTCTGCCGTAATTGTATGGCTATTATTACTGTATTAACATTAGGTGCCAACTCTTTTTAAAAACTGTGCTGTGTGCCTCATGCTGTTGGGGAAGTTTTTAGTATACTAAAAAAAGCTTTACTCATCATGTCTTAAGGTTAATTGAAGTGCACACAGCTTTGCGTTTCTGAGAACATTGGAAACAAATGGAACCAATCAAAGGGAGGAGCCTTCCCCCTCCTTGTGGTCTGAGGTCCAGCATTCAGGTGCCACATTCTAGTGTAAAAATCTCATCTGTTCTGTAGCTGCCCAGAGTATAGAAAGGATTTATCAGCACTGGAATAGTTAATGAGGCATGCAGGGTTAGGCCTTTCTCTTAGAGGACTACCTTATGGGATTTTTATTGTTTTGCTCAATGCACACTCTGCCCTCTAGTGGCAAAGATTTCCCCTGACCCAACTGTCAACGCCCCCTTGCCCCACCGAACTCCCAGGACAGGAGTATGGGAGCTGCCTTGCACTTCCCACTGTCTCTGTCTAAAACCTTTCTTACATGTACTTCTGAGTTCTCTTCATTCAGCAGTTCTCTCTCTGCCCAATGATAATGCACTGACCAGTTGAAATATCCAGCCAACCCAAACTCTAGATTGTCTTACTTGGGCTTAGCAGGCAGAGCGTGTGGGAACTGGTGCAAGAACCAAGCTGCATAAACTGTTAGTGTTTTACCCTGGAAAGTGGGGACATTGTTACTTGCCTGAAGACAAAATGGGCAAGTGGATGTAAATGGCCTTGTACCTAGAGGCTGACCAGTGAATGCTGGATCTCATTTTTCTTTAGCTTAGCTCCCTGAGTTCTAGGAAGATCTTGGAAGAATTGGTGAGAGCTGTCTCTGATGACAGGTTAGTCATTTTGCACTACTATAATGGTTTGTTTATTGTTCATATCCCTTACTGGACCATAAGCTTTGGTAAGGATAGAGATCAGCTCAACACATAAACCATTCAATAAATCTGCTTGGTGAGTAGAAACTGAATGTGTCGGCCCAAATCCAAGTATCTCAAGTGATCTCTTAGGCACACTAAATTTGAGAACTGCTCTAGAATTTCCACTTCTGGAAGTCAAGCCACGAGTAGAAATTAATTTGGGCCTTGCCTTTGTTCTCTAATTTGCTTCATATATGGTGACTTTTGGCCTTAGCTGGAAAACTGAGCTCAGGACCTGATGCCAGTTTCTTGGTGAAAAGGGCTTATATGGAGTGGAGTCTGATTTAATGCATGAGGCTTTTTAAAAAAGGACTTAATTCATGATTTAGGGGATTACTACAGAAAAGACAATTAGCATCTCACTCGCTGACTCAATATGCTTGAAAGCTTTCCAAATCAAGATTTTAAATATTTAAAACATTTCAAGGAAGTTGTTTATTTACTTTTTAATTATACGTGGTTTCTCTTGGGTCCTCTTGCTCTCTGGATCCAGTGTCTTTTGGGTTTCCGGATGAGCTCATGGAGTTGATCTGGTTGCTGGGGTTCCAGGCAGGCTGTGCTCCTATGATGTTCCTGATTATTCTGACCTTTGCATAGCTGCTGTACAAAGTAAGAAAAACAGCACAGGCTTTCCACTAGGATTGAGTTGCTAGTATGCCTCTACTGAGCACTATCTCCAAAGAAAATTACTTGTGGACCCCAAACTAGGGACAGATGTAACATTTTCCAAGGCAGTATTTCCATAGCCTTTGCCTCAAGTGACTCTCTTTTACATATTTATTGAGGCTTAATTGACAAATTGTATGTGTTCATAGTGTACTACCTGATGTTTTAATATATGTATACATTGTGAGATGATTATAAAATTAAGTTATTGATATATCCACTTCACATAATTATCTTTTTTTTTGGTGATAAGAACATTTAAGATTTGTCTTAGCTGTTTTCAAGTGTCCAATACATTATTGGATGTCACCAGTATGTTGTACAATAGATCTCCAGAGTGTATTCATTCTAACTGAAATGTTATACTTTCTGAACATCTCTCCATTCCTCCTCAGTGAATATTTTAATGTTTGAGTTTCCAAAAAATCTTAATTTGGAAACAAAATTTCCCTCTGTCCCTTAAACGACAGCAAAGGCAATGAAGGCAGGCTGGTTACAACATGGAAAAGAGACAAGAAGGTAAAGTCAAACTGCATTATGCTGGATGTTGATTGCATCCTGATTTAGGGAGTTTTAATAATGGCCCAAAATGTATTGAGCATTTATTATATGCCAGGTGTTGTGCTAGTTACACCACAGCCCAATATGGTCTTCACAGTAGTAATAGCGACATGGGTGCAGTACTTGTTTACCCTCATTTTTGAAAGGAGAAATTGAAGTTTATAATAAATGACTTGCTAAAAATCATACAGTCAGTAAGTAACAGTGCTAGGATTCAACCCAGGCCCATTTCATCCCTGTCTCCAAGTTCAACACTACAGTAAGAATGTTTTGCAATGTGTTAGGGCTCAATCCATCTTAAAAACTGGGCTATCCCTGGGGACAACAACTTTCTGTCAATTGCAATGTGGTCTGGAGAGGTGTCGATATTGTACCAGCTGAATCACTCTGGTGCCTGTGGAACTGCTGCTTCAACAATGTGGCCTACACCATATCATCAATATCTCCTTTGAGTTGGAAGTTTTAGGTATAGACTCTGTCTCCCCCCAACCCGAAGTCACATCCAGTTTTGGTCTGAAGTTTTAACTGTATTATAAAAAATTCAGTTGATGGGGGCTGGAGATTTAGCTCAGTGGCGGAGCACTTGCCTAGCAAGTGCAAGACCCTGAGTTCAATCCCTAGCACCGCCCCCAATTCAGTTGATTTGTCTGCCTTTTTGTGGCTATATGATATTTGCTTCTTTTTCTTTATGAAGCACTTTCTCTCAATTTTTCTGGGTGATGGAGTGCCATTTATTTCTCAGCGCAAAGGGCCTTCCCTTTTAGAAAATCACTACATCATGGATTTAGGAGCATGTTGGAGGATGTCCCAGAGAGGGATGGCAGAAGGCCTGGGGAGTGGGTGGCAGTGATGGCTCAACACCATCCAGCAAAGCTGTGTGGTGTTGTGGAAAAAGTTGGAAGTACCAGAGAGAGGGGACAGTGTAGGGGCAGGTGTATGGGAAAGGGCCAGGAATGAGTGCAGCAATAGTTTTTTTTTTTTTTTTTTTTTTAATAAAAGCACTGCCGCTTACATTATCCTCACATCTGTTTCTTATTGCACAGATAATGTCAAGAAGTTAGGTTCTTCCTTACCGGAGTGTGGGGGTAAGGTCAGGAAGCTTGCTGATTCAGGCAGCAAGGTACTTGGTAGAGCCACAGAGAGAAAGAGATAAGTTGTTGGGTTTTTTTTTCTTAAACAAGGGGAGGCATTGGTTTGACGATTGGCACTATATGTGTTGCAGTGTGTTTGGGGTGCAATTTCAGCTTGGAGCTCCCTTTGGCCAAGAACTGCTTCTGCCTGGGATGCTTTCAACAGAAAATCCTACTGTGACAGGTAACCATTTCTCAGCTCCTCTTGTATGATGGTTACCAGTGGGGATTTTGAGTCAGTGATAAGATCCCTATATGGTACTTAGTTGATCTTTTTTCCTGAGAGAGAGCAGTACAAAAAAGAAGAAGTTTCCAGGGTAGGGACATAAAAATCTTCCTTTGACCCTTAGTTCCCAAGCTTCACATGAATAATGACAAAGTCTGGGTACAATGCCAATGGGGGAAATACTATTTTCCTCGGTGAGATTGGGACATCCTATACGATGAAACCAACATAAAACAAACCATATGAAAGGTTGTGAAGAGAGACCCTATGGTAGCCAGAATTCTAAGATGACCTCCACTACCATGTTGTCTGTGCACGATTCCTTCCCCTTAAGTGCAGACTGAATCTGTACTTTGCTTCTGTGTAGTGGAAAATGGCAAAGATGATGGATTATTACCACTGTGACTATCATGTAATAGGGCAAAGGGCTAAAATTTTGCAGGTGTAATTATAGTTACTAATCACTCACCTAACCAGGTGAATCATTTACACTTCATCGTAGCCAAAAGGCCAAGAAGCGATGACCATGTGAATCTTTTAAAAGAGAATGTTGAGGTCAAAGAGAAGTCTTTGAAGTCTCCTGCTGATCTTTAAAAGTAAACTGTGTAACGAAGGGCCACATGGCTGGAAGCTGGGTAGCATGCAGGAGTTGAGGTCCCAGTCCTGTAACTGCATGGAACTGAATGAGTCTGCCAACACCCAGTGAATTTGGAGAAGGACCGCACATCTCAGAAAAGATCTTGGCCCTGGCCAATATCTTGATTTCTACCCAGTAAGACCCTAGAAAGAGGACCCAGCTAACTTGTATTTGGAACTGTAAAATGATAAATTTGTCTTACTTTAAACTGCTAATGTTGTGGTGGTTGTTAGACAGCAATTGAAATGAACATAGATCCTCTGTTTTCCAAATGAAATCTCAACAAGTCTTCAAGACTTTATTGTCACTCACCTAAATTGGAGCCACAATTATTTTCTTCTTCAATCACTACCTGCTGTGACTGCCTAGAAATCACCTGTTAGGCAGCACTGTCATTAAGGGCTTCCTGTGAGTTTGCCAGTACGGCTGCAGGAAGATAAATCAAAGACATGTTTGTCTTGTAGTTTCTCCGTGAGAAATTATGGTATGCCAGTTCCTGTGTACATCAGGCAAAACCCTTCTTGCTGACTTATGAGTCACCTCAGCACGGGCGTTGGTTACAGAGACTACACTGGAAAGTACTTGGGGGACAAATGGCTCTCTCTGGTATTTAAATCACCCAGCAATATGGAAATGACTCCTCAGATCTCCAGACCTTTCCTCCTGGCCTTGTAGGTTCTGCCCAAGAGTTAAAAACTCTCTCATATTTTGCTGCCTTTGAGCCCATTTTTGTTGCAAGCGTTTTCAAACAATTGGAAAGCATAGTTTTAGAGTTTCACTTGTAGAATCCAGACTCATGAAGGATGCTGAGAAAGCCAAGTCTCAGCACTGTGCCCGTTATCCTATACTATGTTGGGCTGTACTGACGTTACTTCAGCCCTGCTTTTCCCAGGAAATATGGTGGTGTCACTTTTCCCATTTTGACATTAACAGTCTCAGCCCTGTAGATTGTGGTGGTTGTTGAATGAATAAAACCACTTATTTTACAGAGAAAGAAAATAGAGGCCACGAGGGATTCAAACTCCTGCCCAAGGTCACATAACTTGTTAGTGGTAGAGCAGGCTCTGGACCTAGCTTTCTGAATTCCTGTGCATTTTCACTCCACCTCCCATTCATTGCACGAGGCCCGATGTGCCACTGAGGAGGAAGCACCAGCCAGCTCCCGCTCCAGCCCTGTCTCCGTGTCCAGCCCAGCTTCTTTCGGGCAATGCTTGGCTCCGTTTCCGTGAGGCGTACACTTTTCCTGATGGCCTCCCTGCCCAATTCCCTCCAGTGCAGTTTGCAGCTTCACACTTCATGACTTTTATTTGCAATCGATAAATAAAGCTATTATCATCAGGGTTTTGTATTCTCATCATATATTGTCATCTGTCATAAACCATTTCAGGCAGGAGTGCGGTTCATTCAGCATATCCTGCTCATCTTTATTTCTGAGTCATGGACTGGGAGATACAAACCAAGGGTGCAAGTCCAGGAATTTAGCTTTGACTCGGTAACACAATGTTTAGAGATAAAAATTGTATTTAGATATTATTCTATTTGAGATTAGTGCCAGGGGAGAAAAAGTCATTACCTTGTCAAGCTCTTTGTACTTATTAGAAGCGACAAAGTGTTTTGTTTTTCCAGTCAGATGTGACGGATCTGATGAGAAAGAGCTTTCCGTGTAGATGTATTTTCAGAATGCTATGGCTTCTGGCCATCTCCACCGACTTTCTGGGAGACATCTGATTTGAATGTAGCTTTAGGTTGGGAAAGAAGTTGGGGTCACAGTTATAGATCAAAGTACACTTTGTGGGGAAATGCTGCGTAATGCTTTATGTCTAATTGGGTGCCCCATCTCCCTTTTATTGCCACAGTCTTTAAGAGTAGCGAATGTTTTCTAGTAGATCATCAAGTTGGGAGGCAAATCCTCCAGCACTGAGATGGCTTACAATCCAGGAATTTTGATTGAAGGGTTAGCAGTCTAGATTCTAACCATAGTCTGTAATTCTTAACCTTTAAATAAATTGTACCAAACTTTATGTTGCTTCTTAGCCCTTTACAGAATAAAGAACTCATAGATTATTGTAATGGTGACAGTATTTGGGGGATAAACTGATATTCTGGAGTAGAGGCCTTTGCCTTCAAGGGTAAGTGTTGAAACTTTTTGAAACCCAGTCCCAGAAACCTGGCTGGGAACCTAAGCTCTAAGAAGGAATAACTGTGGCCACCTCCAGCTTATTTAGGCTACTTAAGTTTAGTTCTTTCTGTGTTCCGTTAATCAGTTCATAAGAATCATCTTTTGGATGGCCTGCTTTGCCTCCCAGAAACCCTCACTGGAGCTGATGTGCTATGTGTAGCTCTGTTGTCCTGTTTGGCAAAATCTAGATAAAAATAGAGACGAAGGTAGTGTCCCTTCTGTACGTGCAGGGGTGTGTCACCCTCCAAGTAGACTTCGGCAACACATCGCATGCATCAGTTCTAGGAACGAGTCATGACCATAGCAGCACATTTAGGGTGGAGCAGGATGTTAAATATTCTGATACTTTGATATGTACTATAATTGTTTATTGAGAACTTATGTGCCACCTTGAGACCGTACTCTTAAGTGAAATAAATCAGACACGTGTTTAAATACTGCATTGTTTCTCTGGTGTGAGAAACTGAAAGTGTGAATAAGGACCAAAATGTATGATATTGGCAAAAGGGAAGAAACTGTTCAAATGGGAAGGGGAACAAGGGAGGGGGAGGAGGAAGGGAAGGGAGAGACAAGAAAAAAGAGAATAGAAGGAAAAAAAGGGAAACAAAGCTTTTTGTAAATAAGGAGGGAGAGAGGGGTTGAAGATAGGGGAATGGGAAAAAAGAAGCAGCAGCATATACCATGTACAGGTACAAATTCCCTATGATGAATGTTACCATTATGTATGTCTAAAATGTACCACTAAAATAAAATTTAAAAAAAACCTGTGTGCCAGAAACCTTAGAATCCTTCACCAATCCCTCGATGTTCACAACAACCAGGTGAATTAATATCTTTGCTTCTCCCAACTTCTGAAGAGGAAACAGGCTTTGGGAGGTTAAATAACTAAGCAAGAAAGTGACACAGCTGGGAATAAAACCTGTCAGCTCCAAAACATGTGTTCGCATTGTCTCCGCCATGCAGCTCCCGGAAGGCCAAGTAAGGTGTATTGGTCCTGGAGAGAATTTTGTTTTCAAAAGCGTGAACATGGTTTTTGTTTTTGTTTTTATTTATTTGTTTGATAAACCTGAAGACTATTACTCTTCCATTTGCTCTTTACTTTTCTCGCCTCTCTACACGTTGGATAAAGTACTTAATCTCTGGACTTTAACACTTCATTTATGAAGTGGAGACAATAACATGGTATTTGTCAGAAGGCAGGAGGGAGTTTTTTATGAAATGCACAGTGATTTTAGAAAAGGAATTTTAAGTTGATAAGGCTACAGATTAGTATAGTCACTATGGAAATCAGGATGGAGGTTCCTCAAAAACCTACATATAGAACTACAATATGATCCAGCTATATCACTCCTTGGTACATTCCTGAAAGTATTGAAGTCAGGATACAATAGAGATACCTGCATCCTCATGTTTATTGCCACACAATTCACAAGCCAACGTATAGAATCAGTTTGGGTGCCATCAATAGATGAATAAAGAAAATGTGGTACATATACATAATGGAGTACTATTCGGCTATAAAAACAAACTTGTGTAATTTGCAAGAAAATGAATAGAACTGGAAATTATCATGCTAAGTGAAATAAGCCAGACTCAGAAAAGTTTCACATGTTTTCCCTAATATTAGGAATTGAGGTGGGGGAATAAGATGACATGGAAGTAGAAGGGAGACAATTAGACAAGAAGAAGGGGATCGGGGGAAGCAGGAGGGAGTTGTAAGAGAGGGCAGTGGGGGATCAAAATATGTTATATGCATGTATGAAAAAGCCACAACGAAACCCAAGATTTTGTAATATTTGTATGTACTAATATTTTTAAAAGGGAAAGGAATTTTAACTTTATTATTATGAGACTAAAACTCAACAAAGGAGAATTATTATTTTCTTAGCTATAATTCATGGCCAAAAGGCCAACATATTTATTGAATTTTTTCAGCTAAGTGAAAAACATGTGCTGTCATTGAAAGGCATAACATGTGTCTAGATACTGTCTGGGCCGCTGAGATTACTTCCAGTGTTATTTTGAGAGAGAAGATCTAGCAGCTGATGAAAGAATTGCTTGGTAGGGCCTGGGTATGTGGAAAGAGCTTTGATAAGCACAGGATAGGGGCAGCTAGCCTTGACTTTCCTTTCTCCAGCAAAGAGAAAAGGTGCGAGAGAGACTCTGGACTCTGAAGTCACCTTCTCCAGCCTGAGTTTGAAGCCTAACCCCGACATCTATTAGTGGTTGAGCTTGGACAATTTAAATAATTTCTTTATGCCTTGGTTTCCTCATCATAAAGTAGGAGTTTTAAGAAATACCAATGAATAAGGATACCAACCCCAGAAGGTGGTTGCGAGGCTGAAATAAGGAGGCACACATGGCTGTTGTGCTTACTGTAAAGCAGAGGTGAGAGACCCTGTCCCTGGGGATGTGTGGTGAGGATGCAGAGGGCCCTTGGGAGAACAACAGAATCTAATGAGACACTGTTCAGTTGTACAATGTGTCTTTTCACTGGCTTCTTAAATAATCTTAATTTTTTCATTAAAAGTAGGCCTGGGGATGTAGTTTAGTGGTAGAGTGCTTGCCTGACGTGAGTGAGGTCCTGGGTTCTATCCCCAGCAATACCACCAAAAGAAAAAAAAAGTTAAAGTAGAAAATAATCCATATTTTCATCCCCATCAGTGGATGTGACACTGATGGGAGTCACCTTAACAGTCACTCCAAGTCACTGTTAACATTCGGTCTATTTGCTTTCAGTTATTTTAGAAAGGCAGAATTTTAGGGTTTTACTATGAGATTGAGAAGTTTCCAGATGTTAAAAAAAAAAAAAGACAAGCTTTAAAAAGTGGAATCATAGTAGTCTTTTAAATAAGTTTTTAGTTCAAGTTTACTGAATTTAATAAAAGAACACTAAATAGTGAATTTTAGATAAACATTTTTTTCTGCTACTAGAGATATTAGTTTCTAAAAGGTCCCTCAACAGCTTAAAAGTGATTCATATGGCTATTTACTTGTGTAGAGTCAAGGTTTTTTTTTTAGTTGACATCCATCCCATCTCTTCATCTCTTCTGTATTTCTCAACATTTGTTAATTTTTTATTGTATAGGTTACAACATTCATATTATTTTCAGTGGCCATAATTTCTTTAAAGGTATTGAGTCAATATTTAAATGGACTAACTGTTCATCATCAGAACTTCTCTGACCTTCTTAACTTGACTTCTTTATTCTTGAATTATTTCGATGTATCTCTTAACTCACTGTATTTCATGACCATGAAGTTTTTTCCCAAGAAACTACTCATGTATTCCTTGCATTCTTTC